>ML414246.1:0-63881 GCA_005239525.1 Nicotiana knightiana | reverse complement strand
GATTTAGAAAGCAGTTTACACAAGTCTCTGTGGGTACGATATCTGGACTTAAAATCCTATATTCTTTGTCGACCACGTACATTTGCGTGTGCATTGGGAAATCAACCAACATCCTCCTTCAGACATTTTACAAAAAAACTCTTCAAAAATTGTAGGGTTTCTAATTAAGACCCATGCCTTGTGGTCCTCAAATTGTTGTAGATATTCATTAACAATTCTTTTTTGTTCATTTTTTTTTTGAATTGCCCTATCAATTTGAATTTGCCATTTCTTGTATCTTGGAATCTTCTGCGTAGTTCTTCACGAAAATCCTTCCACCTAACAGTTCCTCAACTCAAGTGATAAGGAAAATACAAAGGTTCAGTTTTACCATCAAGGTGAAGAACTGCTTTCTCAAGCTTCTGATCTGGATCATTAATGTGGTTGTAGTGGAAATTTCTTTTGCATTTCCTCAACCAGGAACATGGGTCTGCTCCATCTGCTTCGTCAACGTAAGGAAATTCCACCCTAGAATGGTTGTGATGAGGTCTCTCCATTACCACAACACTTGTAGCATGGTTTCCCCCAACTCTACCACCTGATACTTCCAGGTGATGCTCCCCATGGGAGCACTAACCAAGATACCCGATTGACTAGGAAAAACTTCCCCATCAACAAATCTGGTATTTTGGCCAAATCATCAATTTTGCATTAGTAGTTTCTGATTTCTTGCTAGCTTCAGCTATGTGATGTTGTAATTGAGTATCTAGCTTCTTCATGTTGTCCTTCATTGTTTTGGACCTTGTTTCAATTACTGTTATTTCTGTTGCTGGGCCAAGAGATGGCTCTGATACTAGTTGTAATATTCTTAGAATTGAATTCAAATGAGAGATGTAAATCAAGCAATCGAGGAATTTTATTGATATTTGCCAATAGTACAATTGGATGCGAATTCAACAATTGATTACAAAATTAGAATTTAAATCGAACAGATGAGAATCTCCAAGCTCCATTAACACCTGCAATGGAGGATAAGGTATTCATAATTGAGAGAGGGAAGAAGAAGAAGAAGAATTTACCATATTTCTCACTAACTACTCCTTCCGTTGAAATCTGTTAAAATAGCCCAACTGATTGTAACCTCCGTTCATTGATAGTTGTTTGATTGTGATCGTTGTAACTAAATTTGCACCCTTCATTATCTCTAAGTGGCTATGCACGTGCCTCACTTATTGAGTTGTTGTTCTCCACGTGGCTTTATTTACTCCGACCATTCCTTAGTATATAGCACTAACCCTAATTCCACTTTCCAATTTCAATCATTACTTTCTAATTCAAACCCCTAATTCTCTCTTCAGCCCAAACATTACATTTTATTTTTCTTTAAGTAACTAGGATATTGGCAAGTGCACTGAAGGTAGACAGGGGCGGATCTATAGCCCACATTACGGGCACGTAAACCCATGGTCCTTCTGCTAAACTAGGTATTTTATGTACTAATTTTCTAGAATTAGTATATTATTATGTATTTGCATTCATGCTCCATAAAGATTGAATGGTGCAATTGGTTCAATACTTAATTAATTACTCAAAGAAATAAGGATCAGTTCCCATTTTGTATTTTTTTTCCCTATTTTTTTATGGTGCACCCATGTTTTAGAAATTTTAGATTTGCCTCTGAAGGTAGGCATGTATTTTTTCCAACCACAAATAGGTCTTTTAGCTAGCAATGAAGAAGTGATTTTTCTTAAGGGAAACTAAAAAACTAATATCTCATTAAACTTTCTTATGGTGTATGTTACAGAACGCCAACAATCATAAAGTCTATCAAAAGGAACAAAAATGAATATGGAAGATTACTGTCTCTAGTAAATTTGTGATTATGAAGTAGTTGTTGTTGATCAAAAAGTCTAACTGCATCCACCGGGCAGTGAACGTGAGAGATTTATAATACATTTAGTATTTTCTTCTATAAACGACAATGTGAATTATCTTTCCTCTCTATCAAATGAAAAACGACTGATACTGATACATGGCACCAAAACATTATTACTGTTGAGGTGGTATATCTGTTTTGATTGGGTGTGGCTTGTTGGTCCACTCCATTAACAAATAGTGGTCAGTATTAGATGACATGACACATGTCTGAATATAATTGGCTCACAACAGATAGGGAGCAATCCAAATAATCCATGTTGGGTGGTTGGCTTTTGTGTTTTCAATTGGAGATTAAATTTGTGTATTTCCTCCCAATTTTTGTGTGAATAAAGTAATAAACTGATAGCCTTTCTTATTATTAGTCGAGTGTGTCCTCCATAGCTCTGATCATTCTCTCAGATTAACATAGAAATGGCCACCATCAGTGCTTGCACCACAACCTCTTCAGTGGCACGTGCCGCTCTCGTGCAAAATGGATCTGTATCCCGCCCCTCAACTCTTCTTGGTATGTTCATTTTCTAGTTTTCTCGAATCACTTGACATACACCTTCAATTCTTCAAATGATAGTATAGTATATAATATTTCACTTGATGTACAAGTGATGAGGTATGTCGAATAATTGAAATATTGATCCGTATAATATTCTTTCCAAATTTCCTAGTAATATTTTGTAATGATAGATGTGTTTAATGTAACCCATACATACGATAGTGTTAACAACAGATATATAGTAAAATATGCATAAATTGTAGCATTCTCTCGGCACAATTCTCAAACTTAAAACACTGAAGGCATGTCCAGTGGCGAAGTCACATGAATCGTCGAAAAATTACATTGTATACATATGTAAAATATTACGTTTTAGAGATATATATATAACACATATTCAACACCCTTTGTCGTAAATTTTTTTTTACTTTTTCTTTAAATTTGAATACCCTTGGAGAAATTTCTAGCTTCACCCCTAATCCAATTATAAAAGTAAATTTGTTCCTAGACGTGTGAAAATTTTTTAAGAAATATTAATTTCTGACCCATAATAACAAAAGTATAATAGGTTCGGTGTAAAAATCTAAAATGTCCGTAGCACCAATTAATTAGGTTTAAGTAGTGAATGTGCCTCTGCTTGTTATACAGGATTGCCATCCATGAGCAAAGTTGGAAAGGTGAGATGTTCAATGGAGGTGAAGTCAGAGGGGGAAACATCAAAGTTGGGAATGGGAGCAGCATCAATGATGGCAGCAGCAGTAGCAGCAAGCATGTCAAGCCCAGCAGCAATGGCTCTTGTTGATGAGAGAATGAGCACAGAAGGAACAGGCCTACCCTTTGGTCTCAGCAACAACCTTCTTGGTTGGATCCTTTTTGGTGTCTTTGGTTTGGTTTGGTCTCTTTACACTGTCTACACTTCTGGCCTTGATGATGATGAAGAGTCTGGCTTATCTCTTTAAGCTTTATTATTACCACTTTATTATGCACCTTTAGTTTTTGTGTATTATTATCTGATATAATCAACTTAATTACTACCTTCTTATTGATGTTGTATCTGCAACTCTTCAATTGAAGTCTTCTATTTTCCTTTCCTTTTTCTTTCCTCTTTACTTAAAGGCTTTTACAATATAGTCAAAATATATCATATTCGAAAAGAACGGGGAAGCAAGAGAAGGAGAAGCTGTTGTGAATGCATTCGGTCTTGGGAGTAAAGGCGGCATAAGGCAGCGAGGGACGGAAGGATAGAATGATTCTTTGTATGCGCCCTCTTTTAATATGTGGTAAACTGCCTAATTACCAAATTACAGTCAAACCTCTCTATAACAGTCTCGTTTGTTTCGAATATTTTTAGATGTTATTAGCGAAGCACTGTCATAAAGAACGTATATTATAACATAACATGAAAATTGGTTCCGAAAAAAACTTGACTTTTATAATGAAGTGTGTTATATAGGAACGTTGTTATAGAAAGGTCTGACTGTACACTAACTTGTTGATTTCTAGCGAACTTGTCAATGCATTTAGGGCATCTCCAACGCCAACTGCATTTACAATAATGCAGGCAGTTTTTGAAGTAATTGGTCTCCAACGCTGCTGCATTTTTGGCTGCAAAATGGGAGATGAATAGGGTCACTCCAAATTTGGAGTGACGCTATTCAACTCCCCCATTACTATACCCTATTACTTAATTATTATTTTTATTACTAGTTTATTGGCCTGCACGCGCACGATTATGAAAAATTAAATATCATTAAATATTAGTGCCATAAACTTTTGTTGAAATAAATTCAATCTATACTATACAAATTTTTCATGATTTTTCTAACATTCAACATAAAATTTTATCATCAGTACTAAACATATAGGTTAAATATGAAAAAGAATCATTTGTGGGCGTGGCAGCGAAATGGTTATCAAAAAGTATATATGAAACAATCCATTTAGATCTGTATAAGTAAACTTGAATAACAAAAAAAATCAGAACCAAAAAAATAGTAAAGAAAAAGAAGATGAAAAAGATCAAAACCGCCATTGTATATATCGGGATCAAATATTCAAATATTCTTTAGGGGATTATCATTTCCATTCCAAAAATGAAAAGTAATGTTGTTTTCCCAACTATTAAAGGTCGATAGGGTTATTTGATATATATGTCTAGCCATTTAAGGTGATTATATCATATTAATATGTAATTAAATGTATAATAAATACAGAATCAAATTTAATTACCTTTAGTTTAAACAAACATATGCAAAATCAGATATCAGATAAATATAAAGAGGGGAGGGAAAATTACACATGACCATTTATGGTAAATGACAAACAAATTAATCCGAATAAAGAAGAAATCAGTGGTAGTACAAAGAGGGAAAATTGAGAATGAAAAGAGAGTTAGTTCCGGTGCTCTATATATATAATCGTGAACGTTAATAATGGTACATGATGGTTTAAATATTTATATATATGAAGGAACAATAAATTTAATTAATGAGAGAAATCTTATATATAATACTACATCAATCATCTAAATGCTGAAAAATATTATTACATTAGCATAATAGGTGAATTCAAAATGAAAGCACATCATCATAACTTACATAAATGATCAATTTTAGTCATGTTAAGTAGATAATAGTGTTTTGTAGTTTAAAGATTTTAATATGATGGTATCTTACCGAACACTTTTTTATAGACGGTATTTTTTCGTATATGCATGTTTTCTTATAATACTTTGGTTATTCTTCCATAACCAGAACTCGTGTTGTCGATATTAATATATCTCTTGAAAGTGCAACATATAATTATTCGCGTAAGAAAATATATTGTGGTAAATGTAGTACAATATTTAAGATGTTTATCCTTATTTTTATTTTATTATATATAACTACAAAATATAAACATACTGAAAATTATTTTCACAAAAATTTAGAAGGATATTTTTTAGTTTCGGAAGACGAAAGTTGAATTCGGGGATAAACTGTAAATTAGACTCCGTTATAGGCTTAATATTCCTAAAAAGGTTAATTTTAAATACCTCAATTTGCGTGCGCAGTCCGAACCGGAAAGCTTTTATGAGAAAAATAATGAGTTTTGAGGTTTAATTCATAGTTTTACATGTTATTTTCATGATTTGATCGCACGAGCAAGTCTGTATGATGCTTTTAGACTTGCGTGCATGTTTGGTTTAGAGCCCCGAGGGCTCGGGTGAGTTTCAAATAGGTTTGGATTGTGTTGCGCACGTTCTTTCTTATGCTTCGACGTCGTTTCTTCAAGCATAAATGATATCATATTGAACAAATGAGCTCCGATTTCTGTTTTGAATGAAGTATTAGATTCGTATCGTAATTACGGACCCGTAGAAAAAAGAATCATCGAATTTGGACATCGTATGAAGATTTTATGGTAATTTTACTAAGGTTGTCAGATTTTTCAGGTTAATTACGAAATTACAATTGATGGCGTATTAAAAATCTGCATTATTTGCAAATATTTAAACTNATTTGTTTAGATTTCCTTCTTGCTTTATATTTATTGTCTCAGTTATATTTTTCTTGTTCGTGTAGAATTATTTTATTGTGTTATTGTATATATTATTGTCACAAGTTATATGTTTTTAGTGCCCCGCCGTAGCCTCGTCACTACTTCGTCTAGGTTAGGCTCGGCACTTACTCAGTACATGGGGTCGGTTGTACTGATACTACACTCTGCACTCTTTTGTGCAGATCCAGGTACTATCCAGCAGTAGAGATTTTTAGAGCAGCCATCTATTTATTTGGAGACACGAGGTATATCTGCCGGCGNATATCTCCTTCATTATAATGTCAAATTGAGTGATTCAAAAGCCTAACTTGACTAGAATTTCACAGGGAATCCATTAGAGATATAAAAATCAAGTTTTGGAATCATTTGACATGAGAAACGAGACAGAATAGCCGGCAGAAAAATATATATAAAACGGGCAGACTTTTTCTTCTACAAATTTTCGAACCCCACAGCCCTAGGAACGAATTTATTCACAAAATATCATCCTCAACTCATACGTAATCAATTCTAAACTTTACTCTTTCATTTACTCATTGTTTTTCATCACTTTTAAATTAAAAAAAAACTAAGAATTTTTATGGTAAAAATTGAGGGTTTTGGTAGAATTAGGGAATTTTGTAAAAATCGAATCTTTACCTCGAATTGAGGTCGGATTTCGAAACTAATTGTATATTTGGGTTCGTGGATGAATGGGTAAACGTAATTTGGTCCGAATCCCGAGTTTAGACCAAGCGGGCCCGGGGTCGGGTTTTTACTTTTTTTTTAGAAAAGTTAGAAAAAATTATAATTTTCAGTAAATTTAGTTCCTTTAGCATTAATTAATGATATTAAGTTAATTATGGTTAGATTCGAGTGTATTGGCGGTGAATTCAAAGGGAAAAGCTATAATTGAGCAGTGAGTGGTCTGCGAATTTGAGATAAGTGTTTGGTCTAACTTTGACTTGAGGGAGTAGGAGTCCCCACTTGTTTGCTATGTGAAATGCATGTGTGTGGTTATGCACCACCAAATGGTCTATTAAACATTATCCCTTCCTTGTTCCCAAGTTAATTGATTCCTGGCTTAATTGTTCTATGTCCATTATTGTTTCTACGATTACTTGGCCTTATTCCGTTGTTGTTAAATATTATTGTGGTTATTTTGAAAAGAGTATTGGTTGTTTATTTGGTTCCCTTGTAGTACAAAACGGTTGAGTAGTTTGGCATTGTTTCTACGAGGCACATATATATTTATGTTCCTGTTGCTTTCATTTTTGATAATATTGAGGAAGTTATGAGAATTACAGTTTAACTGTCTTAGGACTGTTGAGGTTTACGTGGCTATTTGATTTCAATCGATTATTTCCAATTGTTGTTGCAAGTGTGTTAAAAGTGTTGGTTGTTCTCTTGATTATATCATAGTACATAAAGATTGAGCTAGGTTGACAGCGTTACGGTGTTTACATATATTCTGGTTGGTTTTATTGTAAAATGATATTGGTTAAAGCTTACGAGCTATATTGTTTTGTGTCTGCAATTGTTGAAATAAAGGTGTTATAAGGCTTGGTCTGAACTGTGAAAGCTTTTTATGAATAAACACAATTGATTGTGATAAGGGGGCTGTGATAAGGGTGGATAATTGATTGTGATACGGGTGAACAAATTGATTCTGATATTGTGAATAGGTGGGATCGGGTTGCACGCCGCAACAAGACAATGATAAAGGATAATATGCATGTGTTTATTGTTCATAAAATAAAGGTTGGAACACTCATTGTTTTATTGTCATTATTTCATATTCCGCTTTTACTGTTATTTAAAGTGAAACTTGTTCTGTTTACAATTGTCGAGACATAAATATTGTGAAAGACTTTGACTTGAATTGTGAAATTATGAATAAATTGATATGATATGTCTGGTGGGAGCGGGTTGCACGATGCAACAAAGAGTGATAAGCGTGGACAGATGGGATCGGGTTGCACGCCGCAACAGGAGTAATAAGGTGATATATTTAGGGAGGAGCAATAAGGGTGGACAGGTGGGAGCGGGTTGCACGCCGCAACAAGGAGCGATAAGGGAGGACATTTATATTTTTACTGATTTTCAAAGAAAAACAAAGATTTGAAAACTTACTATTTTATATTACTATTTTTCATATTTTGGCACTACTTTTATTTAAAGTTAAAGTTTGGAAACTTGAAAATTATTTGAGAGTTGGTTATAGCTGAGGCCTGGAAAAGGCGGCTGAGTTATTTCATTGTTGTTGCAGTACTTAATTATTTGTTTAGATTTCCTTCTTGCTTTATATTTATTGTCTCAGTTATATTTTTCTTGTTCGTGTAGAATTGTTTTATTGCGTTATAGTATATATTATTATCACAGGTTATATGTTGTTAATGCCCCGCCGTAGCCTCGTCACTACTTCGTCGAGGTTAGGCTCGGCACTTACTCAGTACATGGGGTCGGTTGTACTGATACTACACTCTGCACTCTTTTGTGCAGATCCAGGTACCGGCCAGCAGTAGAGATATTTAGAGCGGCTATTCATTTACTCGGAGACACGAGGTATATCTGTCGGCGTTCACAGATCCCGAGAGTCTTCTCCTATTTCCATAAACGCTGTTTTATTTTATTCAGAACAGTTACATTATTTCTTTCGGCCCAGTATTTGTAGTATTCTTTAGTAGTTCGTGAATTGTGACACCAGACTCTGGGGTAGTTCTAGATCTATTATATGATTAGTTCGTGGTTCGTTTTTATTCAATTGTTTATTATTTTATCTTTGAAAATTATTTAAATTAAGTTTACTTTAAATTTATTTATTGATGCTTAATAAAATAATCAAAGGAAATTAGCTACTCGAATTCTAATATTGGCTTGCCTAGCAAGTGTGGTGTTAGGCGCCATCACGATCCCTAAGGTTGGGAATTTGGGTCATGACATAAACACATACTTTGAAGCACATTCATCAGTATGATAAGTTCTCCATGTATGACGTTATTGTCAAACTTCTATACATCATATGTGTACTATCACATAAGCTATTCAGCAGATCGAAGTTTTCAGTAGTATGACACGCATATTTTTCTTCAAAATCAACCTATATGCAATGGAAGATTAATTTTAACGTAGTCTATTATATATATATATATATATATAGATATATATGTATATATATATATATGGTCACACTAACATACGTAAGATATAATGAACTTGACAACAAACATGTACGGTAGAAGGCCATTTGGTATTAAAGTATTTAAGTATTATTCTTGATAGTAATTGTTGGTATCATCTTCTGCTGAGTCAAAACTGAAAAATATATTATTTTTTCCATAAAACTTAGCAATCAACCTTTTATTTAGTTGATCAACAAATTCATTTCTACTAGCTAAGATAGTTTTTTAATTTCAATCATGTAATTCTCATTAATTATGTTTTAATTTAATGATGAAAATATTCTCCTTATTAAATGCACTACTATGATCATTGGGGTTGATAACCAAGTGTTCTAGAAGAACCAAATCATCTTTTACTGGATGCCCTTCTTAGTTTCTAACACGAAGCAAGAAGTCACTGCATGTTGAATTTGTTCTTACTTTTATATTTCTTGTCATTTGAATATTTTTCATTTGAGGTCATAAGTATAATTTAGGCAAGTTAGCTTTTACAATTTCTGCTTTGGTCAATTTTGGAACTACTGATCGTACTTGACAGAAATCACTTCCAAACTATTACTTTTGCACCAAACGGTTCATCGATATCCAATATATCTCTAAAACCAAGGGTGGATCTATGTATATGATTGGGTGTAGTACGCCACCCGTAAGCTTCAGCGAAAACTCTATGTATATATGTAAATATGTATAAGAAATAGTATATATATTTAAAGTTCCACCCACAAAACAAAAATCACCAAGGTGTCAGTGGCAAAAGTCCATCTTTTCCTTCTGTTTGGCACCCGAAATTCCCAAATCCTAGATCCGCCTCTGTCTAAAACTCTGGAAATTGTTTCTTTATAAATTTAGCATTATTGCTTAGATTTGATATATTTGTGATGGTTATTTCAGATATTTTAAGAGGTATATCAAATCTAAGGTGAGTTATATGACCTCGTAATAAAATCCTTGCTAGTACGCCACTTGTTCATATTTCTAACAATATCATGACTCTTGATCTAACATTTGCAAGTAATGTATGACATAGGAATATTATTTCGATTCCGCTGAAGGCTTCTACAAAGGATATTCTCACTATACCAGAGTCGACTTTTTATAATATAGTCTTGAAAGCTTATTCTTGTTTAGGATTTAGCTTTGATTGTGCTTCCTCAAACACTTGTATGGCATTCTTAATATTATACTAATCTTTTTTACTTTATGATCTATTTTTTTAATATCTACACTCTTTTTATGGAATAAATTTATGCACCCTAAGATTTTTTTGTACCCATTTATCTAACTAAATGCAATTTCCAATTAAATATCCTTCTTAACAGGTCTGTGGATAAACATAATGATAAATCAAAATTTGGAAACCAGTTTATGAAATTCAAAACTCAAATCCTGCAACCCCGGATCCAGTGTCACACAGTCATGAGCTGCTAATACTTAATACAACCAAAAAGAAATGACCAACATAGTCTGAAAATAAATACGACGGTAGAAAAGGAAGAGAAGACGAGATCACGGTCGCCAGCTGATACCTCGTCAACTCTGATGAAACTGCTGCTACTCACTGACCAGAGCTGAATCCCGTTGTACCTGGATCTGCACACAAGGTGCAGGGGGTAACGTGAGTACACCAACTCAGTAGTAATGAAACCAAACTACGGGCTGAGAGGTAGTGATGGACTAAAGCTCCGGTAATTCGAACAACAACATATAACTCGGACATGACAGTAATATATCAGGAAATAAATACGATGCATCAACATATGTCTGTAACTCTGCATCCTAGCATGAATTCATATAGAATCAAGAATGATGTATACTCAGTAATCAAACTCTCATAAGGTGGTCCACTCAGTACTAGACTACGACCTCCCGGCCCAGGGAAGTCCATCCCGGATATTACATAAACACAAGTGACACTGTCATCTAGTATTGAGGAAAAAGGCCGATCCAACCATCACGGAGAAGATCCATCTCCGGAACATAATACCCACGGAGGAAATTCATCTCCGGAACATAAGACCTACGGAGAAGATCCATCTCCGGAACATAATACTCGGACAAGATCCATGTCCAGGGAAATTCATCCCTCAATATCTGTGCGCTCACTGCGGGTGTAAAGACTCCGGAGGGTCTCCTTTCAGCCCAAGCGCTATATCAAGCCAACGAAGGTATGATTCCAGGGTCGCTGCGGTGTGCAGTCTGACCTCATAACTGTCTCAAAACCAGGCTCCAAGCCTCACTCAGTTAGTACCTTCCAGTCTCACTCACAATGCTCTAACATATGAAACTCAGTCCAAACCAATGATAATACAGAATAAACTAGCAACTTACGAGACTGAGGCATGAAACATATACTATAACAGGACTGAGTACATGAAAACAATAATCATAAATAGAGACAGCAATAATCGACCATTTCGGTCTGAACATATCGGCGTGAAGCCTTACATTTATACTTAGCATGATTTCTATTGCGTTCAAGGTAAATTCCACCTTCACAGTACAAATATCAACCTGAGGTAACCATTAGACAGTGTCATGGGATGATCCAGACTACAAATATTCGGTGTACGCCCGCATGCCCGTCACTTGGAAAGTGCGTCACCTTAATTAACGTCATATATCAAATAGTTTGGGGTTTCGAACCCTCAGTTCCAAGTTTGGAAGCGTTACTTACCTCAAAACCAGCTAATATACTACTCCACAGTGCCCTTGCCTCTAAATTCGGCCTCTGAGTGCTCCAAATCTACCAAAAATCAGATGTATATCATTATAATATGCTAAGAAACTAATCCCAATCGAAATGTATCAAAAATACTCAAAAATCCCGAAATTGGTCAAACCCGACCCCCGGGCCCACTTCTCGAAACTCAGAAATTTTTATACAAAACTGTTCTTCATCATCTCACGAGTCCGTACATATAAAGAACACTAAAATCGGAGTTCGTTTGACCCCTCAAATCAATCCCTAAAGGTCTCAAAATCTCAAGCCCTAAACCCACCTTATTCTACTGATTTTCATGAATTAGTACTGAGATTATGTTCTATAATCACCCATAAACGAGTTTTAATGATCAAAACACTTACCTCTATGAAGAACATTGATTTTCCTCTTCAAAAATCGCCCCCAAAACTCTCTGTCCGTACAAAAATAGTGTAAAAAGGGTTTAAGTCGCGGAGGGTTTAATTATATACTGCCCAGTGATTTCTTCACTGAGATCGCGGCAAAAGCCACGCGATCTCGGTTCACAGCTGCTCAACCTCACGCCCTCGCAACCAGATGCACGCGATCGCGAAGACCCTTTGACCTCAGCCCCACACGCCTGTCATGACCCTACGCGATCGCGACCTAGCCCACGCGATCGCACTTCACCTTCTTCCAAACCTACGCGATCGCACTCCGATACACGCGATCGCGATGCACAATTTTGCCTGGATCTTAGAGTGTTCTACGCGATCACAGCCTTAGCCATGCGATCGCGATGCACAATTCTCTGTTGCACAAAAACCAGAAAACCAGCTCTTCCTTTAAGTCTAAAAATGCTCGTTAACCACCCGAAATCAATCCCGAGAAATTTTCTAAATTCCACCAACGATGCCGAAACTACCCAAAACAACTCCGATTGACCTGAAATTTTGCAGACATATCCAAAATGACATTACGAACCTGTTCCAACTATTGGAATTCCATTCCGACCCCGATAGCCTATTTCCACTGCCAACCGGAAATCGCCAAAAACTAGCTTTCGCCAATTCAAGCTTAATTCTACACCGGACATCACAAAAATATTCCGAACACACTCCTAAGTCCCAAATCACCTAACGAAGCTATCTGAGCCATAAAATCCGCATTCCGAGGTCGTTTCCCAATAAGTCAACTCCCATTATAAGGCTATCTTAAATACTAAGTTACTGAATTCTCATTTAACCATTCCGATTTCAAGCCTATCGACTCTAACACATCAATAATAAAATAACCAATCCATGACAAGTCAATGACAGCAATAAAAATGCAAGTTCTACGTAACGACGGACCGGGTCGTTACATTTTGTTTACTTGAAAAATAATTTTACTCATATGATGAATTCAAAAAAATAATTTAGTTGGTTTTAACATAATTTTACTTCATCTCATGTTTGAATATCTAACCGTAATTATAATTTTATCCACCATAAATTTTATTTTTAAAGAGTAAAAACATCGATCTGACATCCCACTTTTAGATCATTGTGTTTGCAAAATTATTAATGGTATTGGATCTTACCAACCATTTTCTTTTTTTTCTTCTCCACATTTATATTCTTAAAAATTTTCTTAGTTGTTCTTTAATAATTGAGTATATTTTTCTACATTACATGAAAAATTAATAATAAAAGAATATTATTTGAGTAGGAAAACAGTCTAAATATAATATAATAATATATTATCATAGGTATTTATATCTCAATTTCTACGCTTTATGCAATCCGTTTAGCATTTCTTTTATTTTTCTTGCTATTGAATATATAGAGTGGTAATGTATTACCAATATGGAGGATTCTCATGAAATTGATTTTATTAAACCTTCTTATATATTTTTAATAGGAATTCAGTAGACAAGATTGTATTAATTTTAAAATCTTAAATATTAAAAATTACTAATGGAAATTTTTTAAGAAGTATATCATAAAAGTAATAGGATACATGGCTAAAAATATGTCCATATCCCGAAACTAATTAAACTAATAGAAAATCTAACATGTTCCTAAAAGGTATTAGGTTTACATGCTAACATGTAGTATTATATATCTATGCCCGAACATAATTATACTAATGAGCTTCCTAAAGGTAATCATATCGGATTTGTAACGTATAAATTTTATTCTTTATATATGAATTTCAGTAGTAACAAACTAAAAAAAAAAAAAATCTAATTCCTAAAGGAATTCATGTAGGATTACCAATGTATAGTATTATGTCCTAAACTAATAAGATTACAAGAATAATATCTAGAATTCCGATTATTTCTTTTTATTATGAGTTATTATGCTTAATATTAAAAAATTATTGTTATAATCTAATATTTTATTTATGTTTATAATAATACAGATAGATAGATAGATATATCAAGACACCTAATGAATTTATGAAAAGAATGATCTCTAAAACAACCACAGCTCAATGTCTATTAACTGGAATCTCCTATATGAATATTTTGTGCAAAAGAACAACCTTTTCAGGAATAAAGATGAGAAACAAAGAAAAGGTAGAATCTTTTACCTTACTATCAGTAAATTCTAATCCCACAATCGCGGCATATCAGCATTTGTCTTAGATTTGGTTACAGAAGACGAAAAGGTGTAAATAATAGAATGTAAACATTGATTCACTATAGTAGTGAAGAGAAATCTGAACCAAAGCAGACCAAAACGTTGTCTGGCAAGTTAAATACGGGTAGCCTTATAACCGTTACGCAGATTGAAAATTTTGTAATCCCACAACTGCGACATATCATCAATGGACGTGTTGTAAGAAATAAAACGTCCATAAATTTAAAGCATGTTCCATTTCATATTTAATTTTGATGAATATCTGCCCTTTTAATTGAAAATAAAGGCGTAGCAGAACTTTTTTCGTACTTATGGATTTATATATATATATATATATATATTTAACTCTTTTAATTTATCTCTTTACATATACCTAATTATGTTTATGCAATATCTCTATAATATTAATTTTACATCTTAACTTTGGCGTATAATTTGAATAAACTAAGTTACGTGCATTTATTATTTTTATGTAAAATTATAAGTTAGTTTTATTATAAGTTATTATTGTACAAAAAATATATAATCATCTCGAAAAAGGAATGGTGCAAATATAAAATATATAATCTATAATATTTGCTTATAAATTATACTATTTAAAAATTTATGCTATAAAATAATTTTATATTAAATGGTTATATAAGAAAGGAATATAAATTATATGTGATGAATATGTAAAAAAGAAAAAAAAAGATAGAATTTTTTTAATAGAAATAAGAAAATAAAATTAAATAAAAGATAATAATATAATATTAAAGAAAGAAAAGAATATAAAATGAAATATTCTTTTTTGGAGTAAAAATGAAGTAATTAATGGAGTAACATTGCTCCATTTTGGAGGAGAAATGGAGGCAAGCGTTGGAGATGATCTTAGACCCTAGCTAATACAGCGAAAATGCAATAATTTTGGCGTAACTTCTGCGTATAAGACTATGGGTGTGTTTGGTATGAAGGAAAATATTTTTCAATGTTCTCATGTTTTGTTGGCTTAAATGTTTTAGAAAATATTTTCCTCGTCAATTCATTTTTCTCTAATTGGAGGAAAATATTTTCCCTATCAAGAGAGGGAAAATATTTTCCAATACTATTTCTCAACCTCCCCCCCTATTTCCCATTCCCACCAACCCACCCCAATTCCCCACCTCACCCTCGCCTACCCACCCTACTCCCTCACCTCCACTCCCACCCTAAATAAAAATATTATTAATAGTACTTTCTTTTTATGTTATAAATAGATTTTTTTTTTGTATTTCAACAAATGAGTATTTCTTTTTACATGATATCAAAAAGTATTTTTTTTCATTTCAACAAAAAAATACTTTCTTTTTATAAAAAATGTATTTTATTTCATTTCAATAAAAAACTATTTTATTTTCATGTTGTAAATGTTTTATTTTTTTCATTTCAACAAAATGAGTATTTTCTTTTTATGATGTACAAACAGTATTTTCTTTTATTTCAATAAAATGAGTACTTTATTTTCATGTTGTAAATGTTTTATTTTTTTCATTTCAACAAAATGAGTATTTTCTTTTTATGATGTACAAACAGTATTTTCTTTTATTTCAATAAAATGAGTACTTTATTTTCATGTTGTAGAAAGAGTACTTTCTTTTTCAATCAAAAAAGAGTATTTTTTATTTAGTTATGGAGCACAAATTTTAACGTTATTTTTGCGTAAAAAAGTAAAGTAGTACATTAGCTCCTTTGGGTTTGTGTGAATTTTTAGAAAAATAATTAAATTCTTGAAGAAAACAGAGTCCTAAAAACATTGGACGGTACTTGGGGTTGCGGGGGAGGGGGTGGGAGCAAGGAAACATGAGGACTTGGAGAAAGGGGGGAAAATATTTTCTACTCTCTAACTAAACACTAAAATATATTTTCTGAAAAAAGTTTTTCACTCACCAACCAAGAAAAGAAGTGATAAACCACTCATTTTCATGAAAAATTTTCCTTTCATACCCAACACACCCTAGATGGACTTCGATTTTACTGATAATCAACAACTTCAACTCTGCTTTGTCCACAAACTATTAGGCTTTCTTTCTCATTACTGCACGATAATTCAATTTCTTTTTCCTTTTCGTTTGTTCTTCTTTGTAAGAGTAAAGTTTTATAGCCTGTTTGGCCAAGCTTTTAAAATCAGCTTATTTTGAGAAGTGCTTTTCTCAAAAGTACTTTTAAAAAAAATACTTTTGGTGAGAAACAGTTTGTGTTTGGCTAATTATTTGAAAAATACTTTTGAGTAGTAATTAGTGTTTGGCCAAACTTTTGAAAACTGCTTCTAAGTGTATTTTTCTCAATAGTTCTTCTTAGAAAAGTGCTTTTGGAAAGAAGCTACTTTTTCTGCTTCTCAAAAACTGTTTCTGTTTCTTCTCAAAAGTACTTTTTCCTTCCAAAAGCTTGGCCAAACACCTCAATGTTTGACAAAAGTACTTTTGGCCAAAAAAAGCACTTTTGGCCCAAAAAAAAGCTTGGCCAAATAGACTATTAGTCATCAAATCAAATATTGACAGATATAGTTGGGCAGGTTCATGCCAATGCAGGGACTCTTAGGCCCAAAGTAGTTTTAGCATAATAAGGTCTTTACATCAATTAGAAGAGTTTGTAATTTGGTAACAAGAATAATGAATTTATAACATAAAATATCTCAAAGAGTGAGTTTGGAAATTTCAAATAGTTAAAATCAACTATTGTACATGTCCAGCCCATTGCGGAAAATTCCCTATTACTGCCCCTGTAGGAGTCTAGGATGTGTCTCAGTTCCAGTGTGGTTGATCATCCTTTCGGATAAACTTTTGATCACCACCTTGGTACGTAAGTGTAATGACCGGATAGGTCATTTATAGTTTTTGTAGCACCCCGAAATTTGAAGTACTTTAGCGCTATTAAGAAAGTTGATGTGAACTAATTATATTATTTTGTGTGCAGACGAGGACTATTAATATAATGGATATCAATTGTATATGATAATAAGAGAACGAGTCATATTATAAGTGATGTGGGGTCTAAGGATAGCCCTAAGTCCAAGTCAAGTTGGAAATTACATGATAGACTAAAGTTCCAAATGAGTACGTACAAGAACAAACTTTGGACGAGCATACCTACATATATAGAAGGACTTATATGATTTACAACCTATCAAATGAAATATCTTTGAGTCTAGTTTTTAACTCTTTAAATCGTTTGTCATTTGGACATTCCTACAAGAAGTTATTACCATATTACCAAAGACTGGCAGAGGAGTCTGAGGATACGAAGCATCCGGGGCCGCGTCTGAAAGAATGGCTGACAGTGAAGTGCTGCCATAGCATCCAAGGGCGCGTCCAAAACCCAGAAATCTGGGCCTATAAATACAAAGTCGGGGGAGGAGAGTATTTTGAGTATTGGGGGTTAGGGTTCTTGAGGTGAATGGGCGATTTAAGGTCAAATCAAGTCTAATCAACCAAGGTAAGCTGTTAATGTTGTTTTGAGTTTATTCTTACTCAATATACATGAGTTCTAATATCATTCTTGCATCCAAATTCTAGATTTCATCATCAAATCCTCAAGTACACTAAAATCACCAAAGTTGTGATATTTCAAGATTGAGCTACTAAAGGCAATTTCAATGCTTCAAACTCATTTATTAGGAGTAGTTAGAAGTATTTGAAGCATTTGTTACAAGTTTTAATGGTTGAAAGATTGGATTATAAAACTCTAGTTCATTGCATGAATAGTACTTCTGAGAAAAAGAGAGAAGATGAATGGTAATCTTGGCGATGAAATTTATGAATACAATGAAACTATGGAATTATTTGTGCAAAGATGGAAGTGATCAATTAAGAACCCGAATTGTATATTTTGCAAGTGTTGATTATGGAGACAATGAATAGTAATTTGGTGGCAATAGGCAATTGATGTAGTATCATTAATAAATTCGAATGGGTATTAAAACATAAGAATGAAGTTGAATGGCCTAGCATGTAAAACTATTTGGCGATTTGAGTTGTTGGAGGCTTGTAGCCAACTTATGAGCCATATATGGATGTTGATCTATATCTTAGGTCATATTTTGATGTAACTAGGATATCTAATTGTAGATATCGATTTGTTGGTGATGTTGAACATTTTAATCAACATTGGAATGATGGAGGAGGACTGAAAGCTTGTGAATCTTAACAAAGCGAAAGTGAGGTAAGTTGATTAAAACATACTCTACTTGAGGGGCTTTCTCTAAAAGCATGTTTCAAGTTAATACTTAAGTTGTTTGCAAATGTGCTTTCATACTTGTGGGGACAAACAAGTAGGAATGTCTCTATGTATTAAAATATTATGTTACAAATCTAGTGTCATGCTGTATTATAAAATTTTATTTTAAATCTTGTTGGTAGAATGACACTCAAGGTAAAGGTTATAAAATTTCATGGAATGCATTTCTTTAGGAAATTGATGAGCAGAATAACACTTGTGGTATCTTTTAAAGATTGATGTTAAATTGCTAAAGGCGTTAGCATGTAAAAGGTTATTTATTTAAATTTTGTTCAAATGATTTAGATTTTCTGTAAATGCTATGATTTGATAAAAATAGATCATTTGAGGCTACTATGCTATGAATCTATTTTTGCAGTATCAAATATTTTGGGAGTTACTTGTATTCACCGAGATTGGCTTCGGATATCGGGTTCGGTGTCATGAAACTACACGTGTCGGTGTAGGCGTAGATGACCACTTTATGGTATATACTACGGCAGAGTGCTCTCCCTCGAGAGGGTACTATTTTGTGCTATTATTAGCATGGCTGAGTTTGATTCGTACGGCACTGCGATGAGATGACTTGATCAAGTAGGGTATATGATACTTGCCACTAGGTACATGACCTAGTTGACCTTCTTATGTCAGTGATGGTATAGTACTCTCGGTGAAAGGTAAGGATGATTTTCTTATAATTAGGCCTAAGGAGCCGAAAGTGATTTCGATGACTTAAAGCAAATAGAATGATTTTGCATGATTTTTATCCGAAATATTGGATTGATGTAAATGTTTTAAAAGTTTATATTGGGGGTTATATTTCACTTGGTTGTTATTTAAAATAACAAGGGTCATGAATTAATAAAATTTATTATCGTCTTATATCAAATATTGGTACATTATTTTTATAAATTTTGTCCCAAAAACTTAAGTTAGAGAGAGTCTATGACACTTATTGAGTACTGTTGTATATGGTGAAATCGGGGAAGGCCGATTTTAAGGCTTCTTTAGCATTCCGAGCCTCGACCTCGGTCGTATCGGAGCAGAATCTGAATTTTAAATCCGAGGTATATCCCTCGAGGAAGTATTCCGAAGGTTCTATATACCTCGGGGCAGGGTAAACATAGAAGAGTGTCATGGGAAAGCAGGAAGTTCTAGAAAGCACGTGGTTAAAGCTGACAAAATACACAAAATAGTACAAGCCCGTACCGAGGCATTAAATGGTTGTACCAGCCATCTCTCTTTGCATTAATTACACATGTACTATGTTGGGATTTTTTCTCATATATAAAGGGGCTCCCTGTCACTTTGTAAGACACTTGATACTCAATATACAAGACTAAGAACATTCTCTGCTCTCTAACTCAAACATTCTCTATAATTGTCTCATTGATTTATCTTCTTTTATTTATTGTGTTCATTAACTGTTTTCATTCATTACTCATTGTTGATCATAAAGAGGCCATATTTGAGGCCTTCGAAACTGTCGAATCACTTTCCACCGCCCATTATCGAGCTCCCGAGATCGACCTCGAAGCCCGTTATGACCAAGCTCGAGGCCCCGTTCCCAGCTGCTCGGTTAGCATAATTTTGTTATCCTTCGCTTTTATTTCATTTTCTCACCTCTCACTTAGCATCTGCTGCCTTAACAACTGGTATTAAAATAGATCACATATTTTTAGAACCACAAAATTAAATATAATTGTAATTACCGTTTTCAAGGTAAACAATTTGACGCCCACCGTGGGGCTAAAAATAATAGTGATTGTTTTAGTGCTGGTTTTCTAAAAACACAAGTTATTCTTTACACTTTTTCTTGTCCAAGAATCTTCAGTTTCATGTCAGAAAATGTCTAACTCAGTGAATGCACATGAAAACAACAGTCCTGAGGAACATGGAGAGAATGACGCAGCTACTTCAGGTACCAGTGTACCGCCACAAAACCCTTAAGGGGCACCAGTGAAAATCCCCATCGATGAAGGCTCGCGCAACGCTCAACATGTCAACATAAGCTCCCGTACAGATGGAAACACATGCGGAGAAGATCGATACGAAGCGCAGAGAACTCCCACTCGAAAAGAAGCGGCCCAATCGATCAACAAAAGGCATCTTCTTGGATTTCTCGACGGTAGAGCCAAGACCCACTTCCAAGAAAGAGGATCGAACGGGGAGAATGGGTTGGGAGAACCCCAGCACGTCGTTCACATAATTATTGGAGAGACTGATGTCCCGCGAACCCACGTTCAAACGGGCCAAACTGCCCATTACCACCAAAGAACGAACTCAAAGTTATATGCTCAAAAGAACGGTTGTGTTCAGTGAAGAAGATATTGAAGCCCTATCCCAACCACATAGTGATGCGCTGGTAATTTCTTTTCTCTTAAATAACGTTCAAATTAAATGTGTGCTCGTGAATCTAGGTAGCTCGGCCAATATAATCAGGTTGGAAGCAGTGGAGAGGCTCGAGCTGCTCGACCGAATCGTGCCCGACTCTCGATCCCTCAGTGTATTTAACATGACGAGCGAAACGACAAAGGAGTAAATCACCCTCCCAGTCAATGTGTCCGGTATGGTTCGGGATACCAAGTTTCATATCATCGAGGGTAACACTAGATACAACACCCTGCTGGGAAGGCCGTGGATACACCACATGAAGGCGGTACCGACGACTCTCTACCAGATGTTAAAATTCCCAACTAAAGACGGCGTGAAAATGGTGTATAGGGAGCAACACGCGGCAAAGGAAATGTTTGTCGTGCGTGACATAGCACCGACGCCCATATACTCCACCTCAGAGGGATCAAGAAATGAACAAGTCCCTGAGAATGATGAAGAAGACTTCCTCACTCCTCGAACCTTCATCACCCCTGAAGAATCAGATGTAACCAAATCAACGATCGAAGACCTGGAGCAAGTTGTCCTGCTACTACATTTTCCAGATCGAAAGGTATACCTGGGAACGGGATTAACCCCTGAACTAAGGAAAAAACTCATTCAATTTCTTGTTAACACGTTGATTGCTTTGCTTGGTCTCACTTAGATATAAAGGGGATCCCACCGAAAATAACCACCCATCGGCTAAGCGTCGACCCTAGGTTCAAACCGGTGAAGCAGAAAATGAGGCCTCAGTCCGAGATAAAGCATGTGTTCGTCAAAGACGAGGTAACAAAACACCTCAAAATAGGGTCCATCAGGGAAGTAAAATATCCTGAATGGTTGGCCAATGTAGAAGTGGTTCCCAAAAAGGGGAACAAGTTAAGAATGTGCGTAGACTATAAAGACTTAAATAAAGCATTCCCTAAAGATTCATTCTCGTTGCCCAACATTGATCGCTTGATTGATGCCATGGCTGGACACGAGATCCTCACCTTTCTCGATGCCTACTCCGGCCTCCGGGTATAATCAAATTCAAATGAACCCCGACGATAGGCAAAAAGCTTCGTCCGTCACGAAGTATGGCACGTACTGCTACAATGTAATGCCCTTCGGACTAAAAAACTCAAGGGCCACATACCAACGCTTAGTTAATAGGATGTTCGAACATAAAATAGGCAAATCCATGGAATTTTACATTGATGACATGCTAGTTAAGTCCTTGCGTGCAGAGGACCATTTGACTCATTTGCAGGAAACTTCTGACATCCTTAGAAGATATAACATGAAGCTCAACCCCGAGAAACGCGCCTTCGGCGTAGGTTCGGGAAATATTTTTAGGCTTTATGGTATCAAACAGGGGGATTGAAATCAACCCTGACAAAATCAAGTCCATCGAAGAAATCGCGGTGGTAAGCAATGTGAATGTCGTACAATGGCTGACCGGGCAGATAGCGGCATTAGGCCGATTCATCTTGAGATCATCAGATCGAAGCCATCACTTCTTCTCCCTACGTAAAAAGAAAAACAACTTTGAATGGACCCCGGAGTGTCAACACGCCTTGGAAGGGTTAAACCAATATCTCTTGAGCCCGCCTTTGCTCCACACCTCGAATGAGGACGAAACGATATATCTGTATTTGGCAGTGTCCGAGGTAGTGGTAAGCGGCGTGTTGGTTCAGATGAGCAAGGTACACAATTTCCTATATACTATGTGAGTCGAACCCTGGGAGATGCTGAAACCAGGTATCCACACTTAGAAAAATTAGCTCTTGCATTAATAAGTGCATCTCGGAAGTTGAAGCCTTATTTTCAATGTCAACATATATATGTTTTAACGACGTATCCTCTTCGAAGTATATTGCATAAACCCAAATTATCGGGCTGATTGGCCAAATGGGCCATCGAGCTCGGGGGTATGATATCGAATATCAGCCCCTAACGGCTATCAAGTACCAAATTCTGGCGGACTTCGTGGTAGACTTTACGCCTGCCCTCGTGCCTGAGGTCGAAAAAGAACTTTTACTAAAATGGGCACAGCATAAGGGTATGGAACTTATCCACTGACGGTGCCTCGAACGTGAAAGGGTTCGGGCTCAGTGTAGTTCTGAAACCACCTACGGGTGGCTTGATTAGACAATCTATAAAAACTGCAAAGTTGAATAACAATGAAGTCGAGTATGAGGCTATGATTGCAGGTCTCGAATTGGCCAAAAGCTTAGGAGCGGAAATCATCGAAGCAAAATGTGATTCCTTTCTGGTAGTAAACCAGGCAAATGGAAGCTTTGAGGTTCGAGAGGACAGGATGCAACGATACCTAGACAAACTTCAAGTCACTTTGCATCACTTCAAAGAATGGACTCTGGTCTACATATCTCGAGAGCAAAACAGCGAGGCAGATGCACTCGCAAACCTGGGATCGTCCGTCGAGGAAGACGACATACTCCCCGGTGCTGTTGTTCAGCTATCCAAATCAGTGATTAAAGAAGGCCATGCCGAAATCAGCTCCACCAGCCTGACATGGGATTGGAGAAGTAAGTACATCGATTATTTGGGAAGTGGGAAGCTACCCGCAGACCCAAAAGAATCAAGGGCCCTTCGGACCAAGGCAGCCCGATTTTCACTCGATGAGAATGGAACTCTATACAGAAGAACCTTCGACGGGCCCTTAGTAGTATGCTTGAGGCTGGGAGATACCGACTACATACTCCGAGAAATCCACGAGGGAACCTGTGGAACTAACTCTGGTGCCGATTCCTTAATTCAAAAGGTGATCAGAGCAGGTTACTATTGGGACAATATGGAAAAAGACACCAAAGAATTCATCCGAAAATGCGACAAATGTCAAATATTTGAGCCAATGATCCACCAACCCGGTGAACAACTGCATTCAGTCTTGTCACCATGGCCTTTCATGAAATGGGGAATGGACATCGTCGACCCCTACCAACGACGCCAAGTAAGGCTAGATTTATTCTATTTATGGCTGACTATTTCTCAAAATGGGTGGAAGCACAGGCCTATGAGAAGGTAAGAGAAAAAGAAGTCATCGACTTCATCTGGGATCACATCATGTGCCGATTCGGGATCCCCTCCGAGATAACGTGCGATAACGGGAGGCAGTTCGTCGGAGGCAAAGTAACAAAGTTTTTTGAAGATCACAAAATCAAAAGGATCCTATCAACGCCCTACCACCCATGTGCAAATGGTCAGGTCGAGTCCACGAACAAGGCCATCATTCAAAACTTGAAAAAGAAGTTAGAAAATGCAAAAGGGAGATGGAGGGAGATACTACCCGAGGTACCGTGGGCATATCGGACAACCTCTAAATCAAGCACAGGAGAGACGCCGTTCTCTCTGGTATACAGGTCCGAGGCTTTGATACCGGTCGAGTTCGGAGAGCCTAGTGCCAGATTCCGACATGCCACCAAGGACTCAAACATTGAGGCTATGACTACAGCCCTCGAGCTATTAAACGAGAAGCGAGAAGCTTCACTGGTGCAGATGGCCGCCCATAAATAGAGAATCGAAAGATACTATAACAGGAGAACAAACCTCTGATATTTCGGAGTTGGGGACTTAGTCCTAAGAAAAATCACCTTGAGCACTCGAAACCCTAATGAAGGGAAGTTGGTCCTGGGTTGGGAAGGACCATGTCGCGTCCTCGGAGTAATCGACAAAGGGTCCTACAAACTCGGCATCGTGGAAGGTGAGCAAATTCCAAACAATTGGAACATATCAATGCTAAGGCGCTATTATTGCTAGGGTATAACTTCCTCCCTTTTATTTTGAGCTTCACAATAATTTCTTGCAGGTGCCCAATGAAAGACACCTCGAAGGCCTTGGGTTTTAAAGCATGTGTTGCGCTCTTTTTCCCTCACATCGGAATTTAACTCAAATGGGTTTTACCGACGAGGTTTGTAACGAGGCAACACCAATATGCTACCTGAGGAGAACTCACCAAGTATTCAAGGCTTCTCTCCGATCAACCTCAAATACTGAGGGGCATCCCCCTGGGAGATCACTAAAATATGCCAAAGAGGGTCTCTACGGGAGAATGATGTATTGGATCAAACGGTCGAATGAATCGTGTCCACATAGAACAATACAACCCTCGATGGTGAAAACATGTATACTTGTAACAAGTAATCGGAGAAGGATCTTTTATCATCATAACACTTCGCGCGTCAGAAAAGTTTGCTATTTTCACAAGAAGCAGCCCCAGGGCCCAAAATTTACTGACCACTCGGGAATTGTCCTCGACATTCACCCCATCGAGTCACCAAAAACTCAAAGCCATAAAACCTCAGGGCTGGAAACTTCGAGCACATAAGACCTCCACGAGGCAACATCAATAATATCAACTCCGACTCGGGGACTGTCCTCGACTATCGGCTCATCAAGCTGTCTAAATCGAAGCTGTAAGACCTCAAGGACGGCAACTTCGAACTCATAATCCCTCCACGAGGCAACATGAACAACATAATCCCTCCATGAGGCAATATCAATAGTATAAGCCCTCCATGAGGCATATCCTCGACTCGGGGACTGTCCTCGACAGTCACCCCATCGAGTTACCAAAACTAGAAGCCATAAGACCTCAGGGCCGGTAACTTCAAATTCGTAAGCCCTCCATGAGGCAACATAAACAGTATAAGCCCTCCATGAGACATAACCTCGACTCGGTGACTGTCCTCGATCAACCCATCGAGTCACCGAAAACTCAAAGCCATAAGACCTCAGGGCCGGCGACTTCGAGCTCATAAGCCCTCCATAAGGCACTAATGTAAGCTCTCCACGAGGCAACATCAAAACTATAGGACCTCAAACAAGTCATGTAAAAATTTGTAAGACCTTAAAAAGGCATAATCCCGATATCAAAGCCAAGGCTATATATCAAACTTGTAAGACCCCTAAAAAGTCATACCCTCGATATAGACGTCGAGGCTACATCACTCGGGGACTAAAAGGCTACAGCCAAATACAATGACCACCGTCATAAGGCTCCGACCAAACTAACACGACTCAGAGATGTCCGACTGTCGCCATAAAATCACAGGCCTCCAATTACTTCGAAAAAACCTCAAAAAGAACCAATTAAGGGTCGTACCGACCTAAAGCGTAAGAGCTCAGGTCGCCAGCTACACTAAAGGTCGTACCGACCTAATGCGTAAGAGCCCAAGTCGCCAGCTACACCGAAGGTCGTACCGACCTAACGCGTAAGAGCCCAAGTCGCCAGCTACAAGTCGAACTGACCCAAAAAGCCTCAGGGCCGATTCAAAAAACCTGAGGGTCGATGAGCTAGAGTCGAAACCCGACTCAGAAACTGAGCCCGATACGGCTAACTAAAACACCTAAGGGCCAAATGCGTAAGAGCCTAAGCACCAACCTAAAAAGCCTCAGGGCCGATTCAAAAAACCTGAGGGCCGATGAGCTCGAGTCGAAACTTTACTCGAAGACTGAGCCCTAAAATGGTTAACTAAAAAGCGCCTAAGGGCCAATGCGTAAGAACCTAAGTCGCCAGCCACATTACAGGTTGTACCAACCCAATGCGTAAGAGCCCAAGTTCCACTCTAAAAAGCCTCAGGGCCAATTTGTAACCCCAAGGGTTTCATTCCTAAGTCTCATTCATTGGACTAATCATCGACAGACATCGAAACCTATTTCAAGAAATCAGAAAAGAAACAAGGAATAACGAAAGGCCTTTTATATATGATGAAAGTTCACAAAGCACATTTACAAAGCTCAAAGTCGGAGCCCTTATACAGGAAAACAGAATAAACGAAAAACTAATCTACCGCTGGGGTGTGCCTTCTACGGCTCCCTCGGAGGTTATGCTTTCAGTGGCTTGACCCTCGCCCCCGGATTTTCAACGGCCTCTTCCCCCTCGGGGAATTCACTCGCATCTCCATCATCTTCCGAGCCACTGCTCGAATCATCTTCGAAAGAAAGCAGGGCCTTCGATTCCATTTCTAGGGTCTTCACCCTCTCAATCTCAGCTGACAAATCGAGGCCCCCTGCATGTATATCCTCGAGATCCTGCCACTGAGACTTTAATTGGGCATGATCCATAGCTCGGGCAAGCCCAATCTCGGACTCCTCGGCTGCTTTCCTGGCCTGGGAAATTGCAGCATCAACCTTATACGAGTCCATGAGCGCATCGGCTTCAGCCTTAAATGAAAATAGCGCGGTGACCGACTTAGCATAGAGGTCCTTATATTTATTACTTTCAGCCCTCGCATCCCGAAGGAAATGCTCAAGCGAGGTTAAATTCCCTTGGAGGGCCTCTCTCTCAGAAGTTATCTCATTCACGCACTGCTTAAATCCAAGGATCTCAGCATCCCTGGCTCCGAATCCTTCCCGCATCAGGGCATCTTTCTCCTTAAACTGCAAAGATCAGCCCGATAAGTGTCGAGTACTGATAATCGGGCGGGAGCAAAAGCTAAACATACAGAAGGCTATGTTACCTGCTCATCAAGATCACTCCGCTTCCAATATACTATTTCTAAACATGCTAGGAGGACCAACATTTCTTTCTCCTTTTGGTCAAGAAGAGCCCTGAGCTCGTCGGCCTCCAATAAAAATCTCCTACACTCCCCCTCGTAATGGGTCAGCTCATATTGGAACTTGGCCGTGGTCCGGTTATAAAGCACTTTTGCCTGAGAGCATAAAGGAAGGAGGGTCAAAGAAATACTAATCAATGCTCGAAACAATCGACGAAGAAATTACCTGTTTGCAAAGCCTTTCGGCCTCCTCAAAAATGAACACAACATTAAGATCGAGATTCTTCTCGGCCATAGTAAAGAGCCCCTCGTACGTCTTTCCCTTCGAGAGACGCCCGCGCATCGGAAGATTCTATATTAAAGCATCATGTGTCTCCCTCGGAGAAAATATTGAAACCGGCGGAGAATCACCTACATCAATGACCCTGGATAGATCGACCGGGGCCTTCGGCTCGCGACTAAGCTCCCGCAACTCATCCTCCGAGTGCCCTTCTCCCCGAGGAATATCTCAGATGGAAATCGACTTAGGGGGATCATCTGACCTACCCTCAAAACCCCTTTCAGGCCTAGGTAGGATAGCATCGTCGACTTCTAGTTTAGAAGCCCCCAGCTCTACAGTAATCGAATCAGCAAAGGCAGAAGCAGTTACGCTTCCACCTCCCTTGGGCGATGTCGGGAAATCATCCTTCTCGTTTGAAGTCGCGGAGTTGACCTTGGATCTTTGCACTATAGCCTTCGATGGCCCCAGAAACTCGGTCGACGATTCCCTTTTTCTCTTTCTCTCCTCAGTCAGTTTTGGGATATCTGCTTCCCGGGGCGAATCTTCTCTCATCAAACAGGCATCCCCTAGGCCTTCATAAGCACAGAACATAAAAGGTCAGAGTATATTCAGAAGATGTCTCTTTTAAAAAATAGAACTCAGGTATTGCAAGAGGGAGGGCCCCACCATGAACTTTAGCTTCCCATCGGCCCCTGTCCAGATCGCGCCATACGCGCTCAGCATACGGGCAGATCGAATCAAGTTGGCGAACCCAGCTCGGGAGATCCTTAACCGCATTGGGTACCACGCAACAACTGTACCATCAAAGGGAGTTAGTTCAAGGGAAAGTTGGCACGGAGGAAGATTAAAGTATTAACTTACGATTCATATTCTATTCCTCAGGGAATGGCATCCTTTCAAAAGAAATCAAATCTGAGGTCCTAACCCGAACAAAGCGGCTCATCCACCCTCTGTCCTTGTCTTCATCGATACAAGCAAAGTAAGACTTCGAGGCTCGCGGATGAAGTTTGATCAGACCACCCTGGTAAAAACGGGGACTGTACATTCTAATCAGGTACTCGAGGGTGAAAGGAATCCCCTCAACCATATTGGCAAAATGCCTAATCATGTAAACAGTACGCCAGAATGATGGATGAATCCGGCCGAGCGTCACTTGGTATCGCTTGCCGAAATCAAGAACCACGGGGTCTATCAACGGCGAAGACGGCCCTACCGATCCTAGGGTAAATGGATAGGTGTATACACTGAGGAAACCGATTTTATGAGATGTTATGTCTTCATCCCGAGAAGGAATCCCCACTTGCACCATATCTCCCCAGCGGCAGTCAGCCTTCACCTTATCGGTGTTTGTTATTAGGCTAATATATCGGGATATGGGTTCACATCGCCCCGGCTTCGATGAAATTTTGTCGACCTTGAAATCGGAGGTCGTTTCGCAGGAACTAGGGATGCACTCCTCGAGATTTGGGGGTACCATTGCCTTACCCTTTGAAGAACGTGAAAATGGGGAGGCTTTATCGTCTTGTGGAATATTTTTGGAGGCCTCCGTCATTTCTGATGAAAGATTTCGAAGGAAACGAGGAAGAACTGATCAGAAAAAGGATACAAAAAAGAAGCAATGAGGGCTCTCTTTTAAAGGTTAGAAGAAGTAATAAAAGGTGAGGGGCAGGAGAAGGAGTATTTATAGGGGCCAACCGTGCGCATTGATGAAGGCCAAAAGGCAGCCAACCGCCGTAATAAACTTGAATCTTTTCGAAGATTGCGGATTTGGCTTTTGAAACATATCTCCAATCACGTCAGTCGCTTACGCGGCATAACTGGAAGAGTAATGAAGGCGTTGAAAAGTTGGTGAACTCAAATCGTTTCTTGTCTTTTCATTCCAAGAAATGCGGGGACTATCTGTATACGGTGAAATCGGGGAAAGCCGATTTTAAGGCTTCTTTAGCATTCCGAGCCTCGACCTCGGTCGTATCGGAGCAGAATCCGAATTTCAACTCCAAGGTATATCCCTCGAGGAAGTATTCCTAGGGTTCGATATACCTCGGGGCAGGGTAAACATCGAAGAGTGTCATAGGAAAGCGGGAAGTTCCAGAAGGCACGTGGTTAAAGCTGACAAAATACACAAAATAGTACAAGCACGTACCGAGGCATTAAATGGCTATACCAGTCATCTCCCTTTTCATTAATTACACATGTACTATGTTGGAATTCCCCCTCATATATAAAGGGGACCCTCGTCACTTTGTAAGACACATGATACTCAATATACAAGACTAAGAACATTCTCTATAATTGTCTCATGGATTTATTTTCTTTCATTTATTGTGTTCATTTATTGTTCTTCATTCATTACTCATTGTTGATCATAAAGAGGCCATCTTTGAGGCCTTCGACACTGTCGAATCACTTTCGACCGCCCATTATCGAGATCCCAAGTTCGACCTTGAAGCCCGTTCTGACCAAGCTCGAGTCCCCGTTCCCAGCTGCTCGGTTTGCATAATTTTGTTATCCTTCACTTTTATTTAGTTTTCTCACCTCTCGCTTTGCATCTGCTGCCTTAACAACTGGTATTAAAATATATCACGTATTTTTAGAACCATAAAATCAAATATAATTGTAATTACCATTTTCAAGGTAAACAACTGTTATGGTGTACTCTTACCTTAGGGGGACCCCTCCAGGGCCCTACTTACTTTACTTATTTCAGGATGATGTATGATACGTGGCATGTGGTCAGGCTAGGATGACTCTCTTTTCGAGGTATTATGAAGCACCGCTTTTATTTTGTGATAGCTATCATGTTGGTTCTTATTTTATTTTGTTGGAATTACTCCATCCGTTGGCTCTATTCTTTGGTATAGAAGCTCCCTAGATAGTTGTGAAAGGTTGCAGTAACTGGGTTGAACATGACATACATGAAAGTATATTTATTTTACTTAGTCTCATTGTTATTATCATGAAATACGTCATGTATGATTTTAAATTGAAAAATATTTTTATCATTTAACTTGAAAATGTATATGATTTTCAAGAGCTTCTAAAGTTAAATTGGTTTTCATGCATATGATTTTGCTCATCACATGGTTTGGTTCACTCGGGTCGGGTAGTGTGCCGGGTGTAGGTCACATGGTTTTGGTTCGTGACAGTTTTAACCTTCATGTATGTGTTCTGAGACCTCGAATAGCTCCGTTTAGCCTTCCTCAATTTGCGTGCACAGTCCGTGTCCTTTTTTCGGAAGGTTTTTATGAGAAAATTGATGAAAATGTGAAATTGGGCCTCGAATCGTCTTGTTTAAATTTTGTTTAAACATTTACCTAGATTTTATCGATAGATCTATTTATTTTACAAATTTTACAACTTATTAAAAGTTATTTGAACAAGTGTTTGCTCCCTCGTGCAGAAAGGCATTCCATTACGTCACGAGCAGACCTATTCCTCATGGAAGCACTGGATGCATACTCCACTATCAATCTGTCGAGTATCATGATTAAGCACATGGACAAAGTGGCAGATTTCAAGGATGGTATCATGGGATTCCCAACAGGTTTTTACTCACCAAAGTATTTGAGTTCTTTAAAGTCCCTTTGGGAAAGGCTGCAGTGGGTACTCGCAAGTAGACCTTCTCCAAGACCCCCTTAGAAGAGTGTGCGTGCATTTACAAGAAATGAGGGGTTGGCAGCAATTCCACTATCTCTCAACTGATTGAAGCTCAGAATATTTCTAATGAAGAGATAAGGAAGCAGGCACGAAATGTTATTCTTGAGGGACAGCTTCGTCAGGCCCATAAGACACCTGGTTCCAGCAGCACACAAGGCGCAGAGGTTACCCGTCTGACCAAGGAGAATGATGATATCAAGAAACAGGTCGAGGACCTGAATGAGAGGTTACTCAATGAGCAAGGGTCCGCAAATGCTAGAATGGATATCCTCCTTAGAACTCTTGCCTCTTCATCTCTGCCTCTCCCTTCCAGTGTCAAGTTCAAGTTGTATGTCCTCTGTGTTGGTCTCTTTTGTTTGGATATGTTTAGTAGCTGATACTCCTTTTTTGTTGTTTTATTTTGTAGATGATTATGTAATAAATGGCACTGCTCCCTGTTTATTTCCAAAATTAATGAATATCTCGTCCTTTTGCTATGCATGCTTTGCTCTTTTGCTCTGTTTTTAGTCATTTTTGTGTGCACACATGTCGCATGAGTTAACCATGGTAGACTTCTTTTTTTCTTATTGCTTATGACTAATCTTTTTGTGATGCCAAAAGGGGAAAAATTAATTGAGGGGGAACAGGCTCAGGGGGAATATCTATCGTATTATGTGTCCTGTTATGTGTTGATGATCTAACAAACTTAATGTTAAGAACCAGAGGGGGGAACCTGCTCCACATCCTCAAAGTGGTCAAGATCAACAAGTCTCAAGCCTGAGACATGTCCTAACACTCAGAGCCAAATAAACAACATAGGGAAGAGATGGACATCAGTTCTCTTGCTGACTGTACCAGTCAACCCCCATAGCTGTAAATTCGCTGCAACTGTTTCTCTACACACACGCAACAGTGCAAACATGCAGCAGCCACTTTATGGGAATGCCCTTGCACCAAACATACTTACATCATTCAAGTGATGTCACTTATATAATATTAACATGAAGCAAAGGATAAACATCACACTTGCACATTCCAGAATTTATCAAGCTTTCTCTCAAGTGTGTTGCCAACTTGCAAGAGACATCCAAGGCGTCAAGAGCAAAGAACAACATAACGAAGGACCAATTTCCTGCATTGAGTCATTATATGTCCGTAGATGTGTTGCACCTTTGTTAAAATGATTTATGTGTAATTCCTACTTAGATTAGTTAGACGCATTGTGTAGGAAACCTTTTGAAAAACCATAAACCTTGTGTTTGTATCTTGGCTAGAGTTAGTCGAGTTGTAAGCTTTGTAATAGAGTTATTACAAAGGGGCTTGTAATAGAGTTATTGCAAGTTAGTGAGGGATTAAGAGGTTAATTCCTAGGTTACAATAGTTCAAAATCTGAAGTTTTCTCAGTCGTGAAGTTGAAATCCTACGAGTGTAGGTCGTGGTTTTCAATCCCATGATCTGGGAGCTTTCCACGTAAAACTCTCTTGTGTTATTTACTTACTGTTGTGTGTATTTGTGTGTTCTGTGGGAACTAATAGAGAACCAGGTTCTCTATAAAGTTTGGTGGACCCTTAGTTTCTATCAACTACAATGGTGGTAAAATGTCTCTATTTATAGAACTAGATCTAGGTAACCATTCTCCTTGAATTATGGGTCCATTATAAGCATTTACTCAATCCATCTGTTACTTTTGGGAGACTTGTAACAATTGAGTAAATATTGGAATTTTGTAATTGATGTTGAGTCAATCATGTACCTGTTTAGTCAATCTCGTATCCGTTGAGTCAATTTCATAATTGATTGTCTTGTTTTGTCTGTTACAACTATTTATTGCATTTATTGTACGCTACACAATTCATTTATAACTAATGGCGTAATAATGGTAAAACATGTGTAATATGGGATTAATTGATTCTTTCTTCATTTGTAATTATGAGTTATTCTCCCGTACCTGATCCGAGGCTATTCTATGATGATCAGTTCCAAGACTAACATGCATGGTACGAGTATGTTCGGCCCGAGGGAGTTTCACATATCATCTTTACACATAATTCTTCACTTTTCTTATAACTTTGATGACACATGTCACCATTTAATAGACCCACGTGGCGAGTCTATTTTTTGCTAATACAGATAGGTCCCCCACTTTTCGGTTACTCACTGTGATGTGACCGGAAAGTGGAATTCTTTTCCACCCTCGCCTCTGCCTTATTAAAAACCTTGCTGAAAAAAATCCAATAGGGACAAAAACAAGGTGAAGTAAAAAAGAGTACAGAACTTAGAGATTCAGACGACAACTCTACCACTTATTTTTCTTTCATCAATGATTGGTTGGTGCTAAAAAAAAGTACCACTACCACAGAAAGATCTCAAATTTTTAGTGTTCATCCGGAACTTTTAGTCTTGAGTTTGGCACTTGGGTTTTTAGTCGTAATTGAAACTTTTATAACCTCACAGCCTTAAAGACCAGGGATTTTAATAATCAGTAATTTTGTACTTCTGGTTTTGATAAAGTCCGGGAATTTAATACATCTTGTTAACTTTACGATCGAGAAACAAAGCATCTGACAGTTATCCATTTGATTGGATGACTTTAGAAAAAGAGTACTGTGGGTACTAATTTGGAGAGTGTTTTCGCACGTCTTCCAAAGAAAAGATTTGACAAGGGGAGGAGAGAGCTTTCCGAGGATAGTCTGAGTAATCCCCAAACCAATCCCATCCTACTCAGTTTCGTCTCCAATCTAGATGATATTTCCATTATCGTGGCGGATGATTCAAAGAATTCTCTGATTTGATAAAGATATAAGTACTGCAAATATAAGTATTGTAATCACGCTTGTCTAGATATTATTTGGTACTGTAGGGGATTTATACGAGTACTAATTTTTCTTAACACTTTAAGAATTTATCTGAATGCTCATATTTGGTCTTATTGACTTGAAATATATATGTTATGGATGCATCATTTCATGTGTGATGTCTTAAAGTTGCACCTTGGGTGTCTGACTTTTAAATAAAAGAGGGCCTTTTATGTATTTTAAACGTTATGAAGAGGACATCTCCTCTTCACTCGGGTGTAAATATGATTGATTGATCCAAGTAGACTTTTAGTCTAAGGGAGTATTAATTCATGTAGTATTTATGGGAGTATTGACCCTGGAAAGACATTGAATCTAAGGGAATATTGATCCAGAATAAATGTATATCTTAGTAGATTTATCCCAAAGAGACATTTAATCTGATTAGTTGTTGAATACGAATTGGAGTATATGAACATACTTCAAAGTAGAAAAGGATACATATCCGAAATAATATTTAAGATTTTCATTAATGTATATGGGGATAATCGATCTGATTATAATGTCAAATATTAAGTTATTTACTAACGAATGGGTAAATATATCCGAATATGTCACCTGTTTGTTCGAAGTGAACTTTATTCTGGTGGCATATTTGCGTATATTTATCTCGACTTGGATGTAAAACTCTCGTTTTTGTTTGTTTTATCGTGGGATTATTGACTCTGATATGTAGTTCTCGATCCTTTTTTGTACACATGTAGTATATGTATTTTCAAAGAACTGGTTCAACACTATTTGAAGTGTATGTGCTTGATATGAACAAGGCAACTGACTGAGTTGAGATAGTGGTAAATGATGTCGAAATACTCTTAGGAATTCTATCTCCCAAAATTGACTGCTTGTACCACTTCTTATAATGTCTGGTCAAATAGACTAATCTTCAAGTATGGGTGGTCCCCCTAGTTGTCACGACCCAAAAATCTCACCCTCAGGACCGTGATAGCGCCTAACATTTCACTTGCTAGGCAAGCCAATGTTATATTAATTTATCCATTTTTAACAGTTCAGATTAAATCATAATAATAATAATAAAGAAGCCAAAATAGCTAAAATAAATTTGAAGTAAAGTGCGGAAAATCATAACACCCGAAATATCTTATACAACCCCGAATCTGGTGTCACAAGTGCACGAGCTACTAGAATAATACAGATAAAGGTCTGAAGGAAAGTAAAGATGTCTGAATGAAAATACACAGCTAAAATAAGGCAGAAGGGGACTTCAGGGCTGCGAAGACCAAGCAGCTATACCTCAAGTCTCCGTCAAATAGTCAACCCGAGCAATCTACTAGCCGCTGCTGGGACCGATTCCAAAATCTGCACAAGAAGTGAAAAGTTTAGTATGATTACAATCGACCCCATGTACTCTGTAAGTGCCGAGCCTAACCTCGATGAAGTAGTGATGAGGTAAAGGCGGGTTAACCTACAATAACCTGTACACAGTATAAAATAATGACAGGAAAAAAATACGAAAGCGAAATAAGGTAGTTAACTCTTGAAAATAACTCAATTCTTAAAGAAAACCAGTGAATACTAGAAATACCAAATCCTTAGAGTCTCGTACGAAAATACCGAAGCCAACACAATACAATAAGGAATGGAAAATACATTAAGTGTAGCGGCGCGCAACCGATCCCACCGTACAAACTATTTTCCCTTATTCCACCATATAAATATCAATAATAATAAGTAAATATATGTTGCGGCGCGCAACCCGATCCCACCATATAATCAGAGTCAATATAATGATTCTCCCTTATTTTACCATATCAATCCACCCTTATTTCACATGTTGCGGCACGCAACCTGATTCCACCGTATCAATATAAATCCTCCCTTATTTCACCTTATCAATCCAACCTTATTTCACATGTTGCGGAGCGCAACCCGATCCCACTGTATCAATGTAAATAAATCAACAATTGCAATCAATTTAACACTTCGAATCACAAGAATCTCTACAATTAACGAATACGAAAGCTACAAATCAAGGGAGAATCTCGTACCAAATCATGAAAGGTACAATTAACACTGAGCAATAATACAAGCCAAATATATGACAATTAAAGGAAACACGTAAGACAGTTAAGGCAAGTATCAATTAAGCATGGGAGCACGGAAGAAATTAACATTTATAATGCGAGAATAATAAATGACAAGTAGCAAATTAGATCATAGGAAGCAATTAAGGCAAGTAACAATCAAGACATGGAATGCTATAATTAATGAAATACGGGTAGACATGGAAACAAGTAATTAATGGCGTATAGACACTCGTCACCTCGCATATACACCGCTAGTCATGAAATTTACATACCACATAACTCAATGGTTCCTATTTTCCTCAAATCAACATTAGACCCAACACTTACCTCACTCCGCAATCAACGCAAAATTAAACCACGGCCTTGCCTTTCGAATAAGCCTCCAAACCAACCAAATCTAGCAAATTATTGACCAAGAGATTCAAAATAAGCTTTAGAAACTACTCAAGAATGAAAGAGGTTCAATTTAGATCATTATTGAAAAAGTCAACCATGAGCTCTCTTGGTCAAAACCCCGAGGTTCGAACAAAAACCCGATCATCCATTCACCCCCAAGCCCGGTTATGCGATTCAATGTGAAATCCCGCCTCAATTCGAAGTCTAAATCCCAATTTTACAAAAATCCCTAATTCTAGCGAAATCCCTAATTTTTACCATTGAACTCCAAAATTTGATGTTGAAATCTTATGAAGTGTAATGGATAATTGAAAGGAAATAGATTAAAGTCACTCACTAATGAATTGAGGAAGAAAAGCTCTTAAAAAATCGTCTCTATGGTGTTTAGGGTTGAAAGTTTGAAAGAAATGAGTTATTTCCGGTTTTCTCCCTTTTTTACCCAGCTGCAGTTATCGCAATTGCGATACATAGTTCGTAATTCCAAAAAGTCTCTGAGATTGTTGTCATCGCAAATGCGACATTTTTGTCGCAAATGCGAACAAATGACTCGTAAATGCGAGACTGCCTCAGTCCTTCCTTAGTCACAAATACGACAAAAAAGTTCACAAATGCGAACATGCCCCCTTCGCATCTGCAGACTTCACTTCACAAAACCGAAGATGACCCAGCCCCCACCATCTTTGCATATGTGTGCCTGACCTCACATTTGCGATCAAGTCCTCGCAAATGCGAGATCTTCAGACCTGATGCACCAGCACTCTTCTAAGTCAAAAACCACTATGTGGCCTATCCGAAACTCATCCAAGCCAGGCTTCAAACAAAACATACACACAAGTCCAAAAAATCATATGAACTCGCTTTCATGATCAAAACACCAAAATAATACCTATAAATACGAATCAGACACCAAAACGAGTAAAATTTTCAATGAAGCTTAAAAACATGCAACTTTTCTATCAGACGTTTGAATCACGTCAAATCAATTCCGTTTTGCACAAAAAATTGCAGACAAGTCATAAATACTGTAATGAACTTATACCAAGTTCCGAAACCAGAATCTGAACTCGGTGGCAACAAAGTCAAACTACAGTCAAACTTGAAATTTCTTTAAACTTTTAAACTTCTAGTTTTCAAAAAATGGCGACAATTCAAGCTAGGGACTTCCGAATTCGATTCCGGGCATACGCCCGAGTCCCATCACGACACGAACCCACCAGGATCGTCAAAACAGTGATTCGGGTCCATTTGCTCAAAACATTAATCGAAGTCCAACTCAAATGAGTTTTAAGGCATGATTTCACATTTTCGTCAATTTTTCACAGAAAAACCTTTCAGAAAATGACATGGACTGTGCACGTAAATTGAGGAAGGCTAACAGAGATATTAGGGGTTTTGAAACACAGAATTGAGGGTTAAAACTATAAATGGCCTATCAGGTCATCACTTTTTCCACCTCTAAAACAAACGTACGTCCTCGAACGGACATAGAAAAGTACCTGGACTGGTGAAAAGGTGTGGATATCTGCACTGCATGTCCGACTCAGACTCCCAAGTGGCTGCCTCGATCAGCTGACCTTTCCTGTGCACTCGAACTGAAGTATAACTCTTAGACCTCAACTGTCACACCTGCCGGGCTAGAATAGCCACCGACTCCTCCTCATAAGTCAAATCCTTGTCTAATTGGACTACACTAAAACCTAACACATGGGACGGATCATTGTGGTACTTCCGGAGCATGGACACATGAAACACTGGATGGACTGTTGATAAATTGGGTGGCAATGCGAGCTTGTAGACCACCTCACCCACTCTCTCAAGAATCTCAAAGGGTCTGATATACCTAGGGCTCAACTTGCCCTTCTTTTCTAACCTCATCACACCCTTCATGGGGGAAACCCGGAGCAATACCCTCTCTCCGACCATGAATGCAATATCACAGACTTATAGTCGGCGTAATTCTTCTGCCTAGATTGAGCGGTGCGTAGTCGATCCTGAATAATCTTGACCTTATCCAAGGCATCCTGTACCAAATTTGCACCCAACAATAAGGCCTCCCCCGGCTCAAACCATCCAACTGGCGAACGACACCGCCTCCCGTATAATACCTCATAGGGAGTCATCTGAATGCTCGACTGCTAGCTGTTGTTGTAGGAAAGCTCCGCAACCGATAAGAACTGATCCCAAGAACCCCCCCAAATCCATAACGCAAGAGCAAAACATATCCTCCAATATCTGAATAGTGCGCTCGGACTGTCCATCCGTCTGGGATGAAATGTTGTACTTTACTCAACCTGCTTGCCCAACTCACGTTGTACGGGCCTCCAAAAGTGAAAGGGTGAACTGCGTACCTCGATCAAAAATGATAAACACGGGCACCGTGAAGACATATGATCTCGCATATGTAGATCTCAGCTAACCGCTCTGAAGAATAGGTAACTGCCACTGGAATGAAATGTACTGACTTGTAACATGTCCATATGACCCATGCCACGTTGAACTTTTTCTGAGTCCGTGGGAGTCCAACAACAAAATCCATATTGATATGCTCCCATTTCCACTTATGAATCTCTAACTTCTGAAGCAATGCACCAGGTCTCTGATGCTCGTACTTTACTTGCTGACATTTTAGACACCAAGCTACATATGCAACTATATCCTTCTTCATCCTCCTCCACCAATAATGTTGCCATAAATCCTGATACATCTTCGCGGCGCCTTGATGAATAGAATACCGGGAGCTGTGGGCCTCCTCAAGGATCAACTCACGAAGCACATCCACATTGGGCACACAAATATGGCCCTGCAATATCAAACCCCCATCATCTTCAACAGTAACCTACTTGTCACCACCGTGTCGCACCGTGTCCCTATGGACAAGCAAATGGGGATCATCATACTGACGCTCTCTGATGGACTCATACAAGGAAGACTGAGTTGTGCAAGCTGGAACACGACTGGGCTCTGAAATATCTAACCTCTCAAACCGATTGGCCAAAGCCTGAACATATGCAACAAGTGGCCTCTCACCAACTAGGATATGCGCAAGGCAAACCATACTCACAACATTTCTACTCAAGGCATCGGTCACCACATTGACCTTCCCGGGATGATACAAAATGGTGATATCATAGTCTTTCAACAGCTCCAACTATCTCCTCTACCTCAAGTTGAGATACTTTTGTTTGAACAAATACTGTAGACTTCGATGATCCGTGAATACCTCACAGGACACAACGTAAAGATAGTGCCTCCAAATCTTCAGCACATGAACAATGGCTGCGAACTCTAAGTCATGAATAGGGTAATTCTTCTCATGAACCTTCAATTGTCACGATGCATATGCAATCACCCTACCATCCTGCATCACTACAACACCGAGCCCAATACGAGATGCATCACAATACACCGTGTAAGATCCTGAACCAGTGGGCAACACCAACATTGGCATCGTAGTCAAAGTAGCCTTGAGCTTCTGGAAGCTCAATTCACACTCATTCGGCCATATGAACGGGGCACCCTTCTAGGTCAATCTAGTCAATGGGGCTGCTATAGATGAAAAACCTTCCACGAACCGGCGATAATAACTTGCCAAACCTAGGAAACTCCAGATCTTTGTAGCTGAAGTAGGTCTAGGTCAGTTTTGAACTGCCTCAATCTTCTTAGGATCCACCATTATTCCCTCTACCGATACAACATGTCCCAAAAGGCGACTGAGTCTAACCAAAAATCACACTTTGAGAACTTGGCATATAACTAGCTATCTCTCAGAGTCTGAAATACAATCCAAAGATACTGCTCATGCTCCTCTCGACTGCGGGAGTAGATCAAGATATCATCAATGAATACAATCACAAAAGAATCCAAGTAGGGCTTGAACACCCGGTTCATCAAATCCATAAATTCTGCTGGGGCATTTATCAACCCAAATGACATCACTAAGAACTCATAATGCCCATACCGAGTCCGAAAAGCCATCTTAGGGATGTGGGATGCCCTAATTCTCAACTGATGGTAGCCAGACCTCAAATCAATCTTCGAAAACACTTTGGCACCCTGAAGTTGATCAAATAAGTCATCAATCCTCGATAATGGATACTTGTTCTTGATAGTGACTTTGTTTAACTACCGATAGTCTATACACATCCTCATCGACCTATCATTATTCTTCACGAGCAACACGGGCGCACCCCAGGGCGAGACACTAGGTATAATGAAGCCCTTGTCAAGCAAATCTTACAATTGCTCCTTCAATTATTTCAACTCTAGCGGGGTCATACGGTATGGCGGAATAGAAATGGGTTGAGTGACTGGAGACAAATCAATACAGAAATCAATATCCCTGTCGGGTGGCATCCCCGGCAGGTCTGTAGGAAACACCTCTCGAAACTCACGAACAACTGGCATTGAATCCATGGAAGGAACCTCCGCACTAAAATCATGGACATAGGCCAAATAAGCTAGACATCCCTTCTCAACCATATGTCGAGCATTCACATAAGAAATATCTTTGCTGGTAGAGTGGCTAGGAGTCCCTCTCCACTCTAATCGAGGCAACCCCAACATGGCTAAGGTCATCGTCTTGGCGTAACAGTCCAATATAGCATGATAAGGTGATAGCCAATCCATACCCATGATAACATCAAAATCCACCATATAGAGAAGTAAAATATCTACACTAGTCTCAAGACTCCCAATAGAAACCACACACAAGCGATAGACACGATTTACAATAATAGAATCTCCAACAGGCGTGGACACATACACATGAGCACTCAAAGAATCACGAGGGACAACCAAATATGAAGAAAATAGGATGACACGTAGAAATAAGTAGATCCCATATCAAATAGAACTGAAGCATCTCTATGGAAAATGAGAACAATACTTGTGATAACGATGTCAGATGACTCGGCCTCAGGCCTAGCTGGGAAAGCATAGAATCGATGTTGCGCCCCACCACTCTAAACTACATCTCTGGGACGAACTCTAGTTGGATGGCCTCCACCTCTAACGGCCTGACCCCCACATCTGACTGCCTGACCCCTGCCTTTGGCTGGCTGAGCGGGCGGTGGGGAAACTGGTGCCAGAACCATGGCACGAGAACTCTAATGTGGCATGTTGCCCAATAATCTCGGACATGACCTCCTGATGTGCCCAATACCACCACATTCAAAACACCCATCTTGCTGTTGTGGCTGCTGAAACTGAAGCTGACCCGAACGGGCCGGATAACCACGGTGATAGCTCTAAATCGGAGGTGCACGGATTGGAGCTGATGGTGCACTATAGGCTGGCTGCCTAGAATAAGGCACATAAGGACCACGACTCCCTGAAGCACTATGAGATGCCTGAAGCACTAAATGAAATAGCCTGGGATGATGGCCTCTACCAAAAGCACCCCTACCTCTAGATGAGGCGCCACTGAAACTACCGGAATAACGGAGCCTCTTATCTGACATCAGCCCCCTCTCCTCAGCACGAACCAACTCAATACGTCTGGCAATATCAATGGTCGTCAGGAAGGAAATATCACTCCCTGTCTCTATGGCCATCTGAAGCTTGATAGTGTAAGTGATCCCATCAATAAATCTCCCCACTTTCTCTTTCTCAGTAGGAATCAAGATAGTGGCATGGCGAGATAAGTGCACAAATCGAGTCTCGTACTGGGTGATAATCATACCACCCTGCTGAAGCCGCTCAAGCTGCCTGCGGTACTCCTCTCTCAGGGTGACAAAGATGAACTTCTCTAGAAATAGCTGTGAGAACTGATCCCAAGTAAGTGTAGGTGACCAACTGGTCTAGTCAACATATAATCTCTCCACCATCTCCGTGTGGAACCAGTCATCTAAAATGCGACAAAATCGACTCAATTGGTCTCAACTATCCCCATGTTCCGTAGCACCTCGTGGCAATAGTCCACAAAATCTTGTGGGTCCTCAGAAGGTGCGCCATCGAAATGAATAGGAAAGATCTTGGTGAATTTATCCAACCTTAACATAGCCTCAGAAGACAAGACGGGCCTGTCACCGACCTGTGCTGCAACAACCGACTGAACTACCCCAATTGGCGGGGCAGCTGGAGTCTGAAACTCGGGAGCCACCGGATCTGGGGTGTGAGTAGCGGGAGTCTGTTCTCCTCCCCCTACCCGAGAGATGGCTGGTGCCACCGCAAAGGTACTGGTCTGGGCCACACTCTCCATAAGGCCCACCAAACGGACTAGAGTGTCCTGAAGCACTGATGTGACTATGAACCCCTCCGGAACCTGAACTGGTCCAACAGGTACAGTCTGGGCTAGAACCTCCTCATCAAAATCTACATGAGGCTCTACTATCGATGTTGTTTCTCGAGCTCTAGGCTGAGCTCTGTCTCTACCTCGGCCTCTGGGGAGACCTCGACCTCTGCCCCTAGTCATAGCTGCCATAGAGGGCTTCGACTCATGTCCAACGGTAGATGCAGTACGTGTTCTCGCCATTTTCGAGAGAACAAGAATAGAAGGGTTCAATCATCACTGATAGAATAAAATCGCTCCACACAGTAAGAAAGAAGTGACATTTTTCCTAAACTCCATAACCTTTGAAAGATAAGTACAGACGTATTTGTACCGATCCTCCAGATTCTACTAAGCTTGCTCGTGACTCATGAGACCTAGGAAACCTAGTGCTTTGATACCAACTTGTCACGACCCGAAAATCCCACCACCGGGACTCTGATAGAGCCTAACATTTCACTTGATAGGCAAGCCAAAGTTAGATTAGTTTATCCATTTTTAATATTTCAAATTAAATAAGAATAATAAAGAAGACAAAATAGCTGAAATAAATCTGAAGTAAAATGCAGAAAACCATAACAGCTGAAATATCTAATACAACCCCAAAACTGGTGTCACAAGTGCATGAGCTACTATAATAACACAGATAAAGGTTTGAATGAAAGTAAAGTTGTCTGAATGAGCTAAATTAAGGTAGAATGATACTTCACGGCTCCGAATGCCGAGCAGTTGTACCTCAAGTCTCCGTCTAATAGTCAACCCGATCAATCTATTGACCGCCACTAGGAACGACTCCAAAATCTGTACAAGAAGTGTAGAGTGTAGTATGAGTACAACCGACCCCATGTATTCTGTAAGTGCTTAGCCTAACCTCGACGAAGTAGTGACGAGTCTAAGGTGGGTCACTTACAATAACATGTACGCAATATAAAATAATGATTGGAAAAGAAAATACAGGCGAAATAAGGCAATTAACTCTTGAAAATAACTCAATTCTCAAAGAAAACTAGTGAATACCAGAAATACCAAATCCTTATAGTCTCGTACGAAAATACTAAAGCCAACACAATACAATAAGGAATGAAAAACACTTTAACTATTGCGGCGCGTAACCCGATCCCACCGTACAACACTATTCTCCCTTATTCCACCATATAAAATATCAATAATAATAAGTAAATATATGTTGTGGCGTGCAACCCGATCCCACCATATAATTAGAGTCAATATCATAATTCACCCTTATTTCACCATATCAATCCACCCTTATTTCACTTGCTGGGCGCACAACCCATCGTATCAATATAAATTCTCCCTTATTTTATCTTATCAATCCACCCTTATTTCACCTGTTGCGGCGCGTAACCCGATCCCACTGTATCAATATATATAAATCAATAAGCGCAATCAATTTAACACTTCGAATCACAAGAATCTCTACGATTAAAAAATACGAAAGCTACAAATCAAGGGAGAATGTCGTACAAATAATGAAAGGCTGAGCAACAAGACAAGCCAAATATATAGCAGTTAAAGGGAACACGTAAGACAATTAAGGCAAGTATCAATTAAGCATGAGAGCATGGAAGAAATTAACATTTATAATGCGAGAATAATAAATGATAAGTAGCAAATTAAAGCATAGGAAGAAATTAAGGCAAGTAACAACCAAGACATTGAAACAAGCAATTGACGACATATAGACACTCGTTACCTCGCATATACGCCGCTACTCATGAAATTCACATAGCACATAACTCAAGGGTTCCTAATTCCCTCAAATCAATGTTAGATCCAACACTTACCTCACTTTGCAATCAACTCAAAATTAAACCATGACATTGCCTTTCGAACATGCCTCCAAACCAACCAAATCTAGCAAATTATTGACCAAACGATTCAAAATAAGCTTTAGAAACTACTCACAAATGAAAGAGGTTCAATTTAGATCATTATTGAAAAAGTCAACAAAAGTTAACCCCAGGCCCGCTTGGTCAAAACCCGAGGTTCGGACCTAAACCCGATTACCCATTCACCCCCGATCCTGGTTATGCAATTCAATTCTAAATTCAACCTCAATTTGAGGTCTAAATCCCAATTTTATAAAAAAATCCTTAATTTCTACCATGAAACTCCTAAATTTGATGTTGAAATCTTATGAAGCGTAATGGGTAATTGAAAAGAAATAGATTAAAGTCACTTACCAATGAATTGAGGAAGAAAAGCTCTTGGAAAAATCGCCTCTATGGTGTTTAGGGTTGAACGTTTGAAAGAAATGAGCTATTTCCCGTCTCCCCCCTCTTTTACCCGGTTGTAGTTATCGCAATTGCAATCAACCCTTCGCAATTGAAAAAAGTCTCTTAGCCTATTGTCATCCTAAATGCGACAGTTATGTCACAAATGCAAACCAAGGCTATCACAAATGCGAACCATGGCTGTCGCAAATGCGAACAAATGACTCGCAAATGCGAGTCTGCCATAGTCCTTCCTTAGTCGCGAATGCGACTCAAAAGTTCATAAATGCGAACCCACCCTCTTCGCATCTGCGAACTTCACTTTGCAAAAGAGAAGTGAACCATCCCCCACCATCTTTGCATATGCGAGCCTGATCTCGCATTTGCGATCAGGTCCTCGCAAATGCAAGATCTGCACACTTGATGCACCATCACTCTTCTAAGTTGAAAATCACTCTGTGGCCGATCCGAAACTCACCCTAGCCCCTCGGACTCCAAATCAAACATGCACACAAGTCCAAAAATATCATACAAACTAGCTTGCACCGTCAAAATACCAAAATAACACCTAAAACTACGAATCATGCACCAAAAGTAATGAAATTTTCAATGAAACTTAAGAACATGCACCTTTTCAATCGGACGTCCGTATCACGTCAAATCAACTACGTTTTGCACCAAATTTTGCAGACAAGTCATAAATACTGTAATAAACTTATACCAAGTTTCGAAAGTAGAATCTGGACCCGGCAGAAACAAAGTCAAACTACGGTCAAAGTTAAAATTTCTTTAAACTTTTAAACTTCTAATTTTCAACAAATCACGATAATTCAAGCTAGGCACTTTCGAATTCGATTCCGGGTATACGTCCGAGTCCCAAATCATGATACAGACTCACCAGGACCGTCAAAATACTGATCTGGGTCCATTTGCTCAAAATGTTGACCGAAGTCAACTCAAATAAGTTTTAAGGCGCGATTTCATATTTTCGTCAATTTTTCACATAGCATGGACTGTGCACGCAAATAAAAAAAATGCTAAATAGAGATATTCGGGGTTTTGAAATACAGAATTAAAGGTTTAAACTATAAATGACCTATCGGGTCATCACACTAGTGTTCGAGTTTTGAGGTGTAAGAACTCAAACACTAGAATCAGAATTTGGCAATCCCCGGTAGAACGGCTAGTTCTGATGTTGAAGGAATTTCAAATGGTCCAGTTCCAACATAGGGACAGTACTGGAGCTCTTTTTATCAAATATTTTTAACTCTGGTCGGGAACTACGGAGGTTCCGAAATTTTATCGAGAATCATGTCTATTTCAATTTGAGCTAGTCATATTGGCTTTGATGAGTTTTCGATTTAAAGTCTTACTGCCAGAGTAATTTCCACTGCTCTCTTTATGAATATCTCGCATCATTTATTCTTTTTGTCTAGGTCCTTAGCATTTTGGACCCTTGAATATTCTCAAATATAAATCTCCTTTAACAAGGCAGTACAGGATGAGACGCACTCAGAGTTGTCGAGAGTAAAGTCCCATTCTGCAAGTTATCAATGAATTTATTATGCCAATTTCAAATTAAATTTGTCAATCTTACCTCATTTTCATTCTAATTGATGATAGATCAGGTATCCCTGAGTAAGGGATGACCCGATCCTGAGACTATTTGACCCGGAATGACATTTCTCAATATGAACCCCGAGTTGTTTTCGGATTCAGTGATATAAGCAGTAGATCCAAGAATCTAGCTTGGTTTTCTCGGGCTACGTAGTTTCCTTTGATTTGATTGATCACGAGTTAAGAATCAATCGTTAACTCAATTATTTTGCTCTGAGTCCCCCAGCTAATTCGAGCCCTGTAACATATGCTTCATACTCGGCTTCGATTTTACAAACTAAACCGACCTTTCAAAGTTTTGGAACTTTTTTATTATTTGACTCGGGTTTCTTATTTTGCTTGACTAGATTATAGCAACGGTCAATATTGAGTATACAATCCATTACCTCAGATAGTATACCTATTATGATAGCATGAGGGCAAGCAAAACAATTTGCATTAGCACGTAAAACTCAATCATATTACCTTTAAGTTCGGGGTCGAGTCTCAACCAATGTAAATCTTCCTATTTGGGAAGTCAATGATAATTTTTAGTTCTTCAGCATTTGACCTCATGGCTTCTGATTCTTTCGGTTCAATGATTGTTTCAGGAAATATTTGTCTAATTATCCATCTATGTTCGAGCTTCCTTCAATTAAGGACCTTGTGGAATTTTGCAATTTAGCAAGGTGATCCCTTACCTATTCGGTAAGGTGCGAATCTTTTCCAGCCTGTGAAGAAAATCCCGTATATCTTTGCTCAGGCCTGTTGTTTAGATTTCTGTGTTCAGATTCGGATCTCCCAGGAACCACCTCAGTTTGGTCTATGAACCTATTTTTGACTTTCGATTGAACCTCTGTACCTTCCTCTATTCGGAGCTTCATATTATACCTGTTTTAAATTTTATTCCTCAGTTTCGTGAAGGTCCGACGTTATTCTTCTAACTCCTTCAATCTGATCCGTAATTACATCCAGTTGGTTTGCGAACCTATGTTCGAACCTCCTATCAGTGTCGATTTGACTTACCGTGTCTTCTTTTATTTGAAGCCCGATGTTGTAACTGTTATGTATATCATTCTCATGGATAATTGGGAATTATCAGGGGTGTGCTATCCGCTCGTTCTGTTCCTTGACTTGCTTCTATAAGTTTGAACTAAATTTTGCAAATTAAAATTACCTGACGTAGCTGAACCTCTTGTTCCTAAAATGTTTGATGCAGATCCGTTATAATCAATTTTGATACAAATAGTTACGATACAAATATGTCTAGTCCCGATGTCTATTCTCTATTTTTCCTTGTTCGTTGTTTATCTATCATTATCATGGATATTCTCCATTTCCATTTTTCTTGGTAAAGTCATCTCCAACTCGATTGTCCTCAACTGTGTTGATGGACGAATTTCGACCATGATGAAGGTTTAAATTGAAAACAAGCAAAGATTAACAAAAAATATTAGTATCTTTGGATGAATAACAAATTCTTGTGTTCCCAATAACAGAATCAAACTGTTTAACCCAAAATAATTTTTAAGGTCAAAGCAATTAATTTTATATGACGGACCACAAGCAACCGTTTCGATCCGAAAGATATAAATTTCCATTCATACGACGTGATAGAAAAGTGAAAAATAAATTCAATGGCAGATAGTATAATAAAAATAAAATATATAAGAAATAATTCTTATTGGATGATCCTTGATAGGATGATGAGCCGAACAGAGCTTGAAGAGCCAAATTATGGCTAATTTGAGAGCAAGATGCTATGAATTACAATGTATAGAATTGTAAAGAAGAAAATTAGATGATTACAATGGTGGTAAAATGTCTCTATTTATAGAACTAGATCTAGGTAACCATTCTCCTTGAATTATGGGTCCATTATGAGCATTTACTCAGTCCATCCGTTGCTTTTGGGAGACTTGTAACAGTTGAGTAAATGCTGGAATTCCGTAATTAATGAGTTAATCCCGTACCTGTTGAGTTAATCCCGTACTTGTTGAATAAATTTCGTAATTTATTGCTTCGTTCCGCCCGTTACAGCCATTTATTGCATTTATTATACATTACATAATTGATTTGTAACGAATAACGTAATAATGGTAAATCCCGTGTAATCCGGGATTAATTGATTCTTTCCTCATTTATAATTATAAGCTATTCTTCCATACCTGATCCGAGACTCCTACACACGGGCTTGGGGGGTCACGGGAACCCGTTAGCCTCGGCAAAACCTTATATATATATATATATATATATATATATATATATATATATATATAGTTGCATATACTTAAGTGACCCCTTAAATATTTTTCTTGGCCCCCTCAATAACGAAAATTGGTCTGGAGCGATGGTCTTGTGTGTTGTGTGAGTTTTGTCACTTAGTTGATGACCTGGGTTCGAAACCAGCCTCCTGTAATTTCACCTTTTTAGTTGTTTTCCTTTTCATAACGGGGAATATGTTCTAAGTACTACTGCACAACTCTATTTAATAGTTGACTGATTTATATTTTTTATTTTACCTGATCTTAATTTAATTATATTGTAATAGTTGTACATAATATTCAACTTTATTTTATTCTTCCCCAAAATCCTACAGGTCAAAATCCAAAACCGTCACTCCTCACTCTAAATTAGAAAACGGAGTACCAACCCTTCTTCCTCAATTCCTCTCATTACTTTGAAAAAGTTGGTTAGTGTTGCTCTTACTTTGAAATTTATTTTTTATTTATAAGAGCATGGAAAATTGGATATGGAGATTATAAGATTTTGTTTAGCTTCAAATTTTTGGTTCAGCAATTGCCAGCAAAGGCATTCTTAATAAACCCCAAATCTATTATCCAAATAATTTTGTATAGGTTGAGATCCCATTTTCTCTGAAACTGAGTGGTCCCTTGATTTATAGGCTATATTTTTTTCATGGATTCTGATTTACAACATGTTTGAAAATTAGATAACTCTTTAAAAAGTTGCACTGTCCATAATGTGATTAACTTTTGGAACATAGCGTCTAGTTAACGCTATTATTGAATATCATTGTCCATTATTAATGTTGTGTGATTTTCGAATATAAATCTATTTAGCATATTTTTTAAGGTGTGACTTGTTCCTATTATGTTCTCCAATTCATGTTTCACTTATTCAAGAATTGCTTAAATATTGTAGTATTTGCTTTATTCTTGATAAAAGGGTTGTGATTCTTCTATTGATGTTGTGTTTGATTGTATTCTTGATGGACTCTTAAATTTATCGAACCCGTTATTTTGTAGGAAGTTGTTGTTCTTGTGAATTGAGATGGACGTATTTTTGACGAAGTTTAATTCTTATTGGAAAGTTTATTCCAATTTAGTCCATGTGTGCTCATGGATGTGCAGGAAAACCTTTTTATTTATTGGAAAACTTATTTTAAAATTTGTGTTCTCAGGTCAATTGGGAAGTCTTGATGGAACCAAAGTGCAACCTCTTACTTTATTTTTGCCTTTTGCTTAGCACATTTATATTACATAGTGAATTATGCTGCTTATTTGGCCTATCCTAAAGCTTATATGTATTCTTTTATTGGCTAATAAAGTTTTGGGTAAGTCACTCTAATGGCAGTGGTGCCCCTGTCATATTAAAATTCTAGGTCCGCCTCTGCTAACAGGTATTGTACGAATATGTTTGGCCCTGAGGGTGTTTCACATATCAACTTTACACGTCATTCTTCACTTTTCTCGTAACTTTGCTGACACGTCTTACCAATTAATAGACCCACATGGCGAGACTATTTTTTACTAATACACTTCTCCCTTTGGAAGACGGATTATCACAAATTAGTTTGAAATAAATGAAGTAACTTAAAACTAAGCATTTTTCAGCACTCTCTCTCTTTCTCTGTAATATTATTCTTGTTCTTTATTGTTTCATAACACGTTATCAGCACGAGACTCTACCGTCTCAAGAAGCTCTTTGAGAAGATTAAGGTATAAATTTTCTCCTCTTTTTAACTATGACTGACATTATGAAAAAAAAGTTTGTTGCCCTTGAAATTTCGGGCAAGAACTATATGACATAGGTGTTGGATGCTGAAATCCATTTAGATGCAATGGGTCTTTGAGACACCATTAAAGATAAAAATAAAGCATTTACCCAAGGTTGTGCTAAGGCCTTGATTTTCTTGCGCCATCACCTTGATGAAGGGTTGAAAATAGAATATCTCACAGTCGAAAATCCACTTGTGTTTGTGGAATGGATAAAAGGAAAGATATGACAACTTAAAGTTGGTAACTCTTCCACAAGAACGATATGATTGGGCTCATCTGAAGCTCCAAGACTTTAAGTCTGTTTCTGAATATAATTCTGCAATGTTCAGAATTACTTCTAAATTGAAACTCTGTGGAGATACTATCACCGACTATGATATGCTTGAAAAAATGTTCACAACGTTTCATGCCTACAATATGGTCTTGCAACAACAATACCGAGAGAAAGGTTTCAAGAAGTACTCTGAGTTTATTTATCTTCTCCTTGTGGCTGAACGAAATAACGACTTACTCATGAGAAATCACGAAAATCGACCCACTAGGTCTACACCATTGCCTGAAGTGGATGAGGTACATTCCTATTATGCTAAGCGTGGGAAAGATCGTGGCCCTATTAATGGTCGTGATCATGGTCGTGGACGTGGCCGTGGACAAGGAAGAAATTTTCCTGGTGTTAATCACTGTGATGACCCAAAAGGTCATCCCGTATATTTCTAGCTAATTCTATATTCTGAGGTCGTGCAAACCTCCTTCTATATCACCTCGATTTGCATGCAGAGCTCGGACGTGTAGCCGGGAAGCCTTTATGTGAAAAACTGATAGAAATGATAATTTTGTGTTAGAAATTTGAATAAAGTTGACTTCGGTCAACATTTTGGGTAAACAAACCAGGACCCGTGATTTGACGGTCTCGGAGGGTCCGTAGGAGAATATGGGACTTGGGCGTATGCCCGGAATCGAATTCCGAGGTCCCAAGTCCGAGAAATGAATTTTTAAAAGAAATTATTTTCTGAAAATAAAAGAGGTTTTTGAAAATAAAATTATATGTGAAACCTATGGTATCGGGTCCGTATTCTGGTTCCGGAGCACGGTACAGGTTCGACATAATATTTGTGCCATATCTGTGAAGTTTGGTAAGAAACGGACTTCATTAGATGTGATTCGGACCGTAAATGCAAAATTTAATGTTTAAAGAAGTTTTGAGGAATTTCATTGATTTTTAGTTTAATTCATCATTTTAGTGTTGTTTTATGTGATTTGAAACCTCGAGCGAGTCCGTATTAGGTTCTTGTTTGTGTGATTAGACGGGGTCCCAAGGGCCTCGGGTGTGTTTCGGATGGGTTACGGGTCATTTTCTTCCAACTTTGAACTGTTGTCTTCTGGTGTCTGAAGTCCTTCATCGCGATCGCAGTGCTTCTTTCGCGATCGCGATGTGTCTTTGTTGGTCCCCAAAATTTCCTCTTCGTGATCAAGTAAAGGCATTTGACGCGTGAGCATCTTCGCGATCGCGTGAGCATCTTCACGATCGCGTAGTACAATCCAGGCAGCCTTCCTTTTTCCTCTTCGCGTTCGCATAACTGCATTCGCGATCGCAGAAGATAACCTACTCCTTATACGCGATCGCATAAGTTATTCCGAGATCGCGTAGAGAATTTTAAGCAAGTAACCATTTCCTTCTACGCGATTGCGTCTCGTTTTCCGCGATCACGAACAAAGCACCTGGGCAGAATATAAGTTTACCAAAAATCGGGGTTTCACTATTTTTGACATATTTTGACTTCTAGAACTCGATTTTGGGCGATTCTTTGAGGTTTTTTCACACACATCGAATGGGTAAGTGTTCTTCCACTAGAATTAATTATGTTTCATGAATTCTTGTTTCCATCATTTAAATTGTGTTTTGGGTTGAGAAAGTTGTGGGTTTTGAAAGAAAATNTGAAACTTTATTGTTCGGGATAGTTCCTTATATGTTTTATGTGTATTTTGAAGTTATTTTAGTTGATTGTGAGTCGTCCGGAGGTCTTTCCGCCCGAGAAGTCTATTTTTGAGTACCGGGTTGTCGTCTTTGAGGTACGTATCTTGCCTAACCTTGTGGAGAGGAACTACCCCTTAGGATTGAGTCTTTTTTGTTGATTGTAGTCCGAGTATGCGAGGTGACGAGTGTGTACTCGAACTTATTTGCAATTAGATTGGCCTTTTAGGATTCGTAGGTTCTTATATTACCTGTGTATGAGTTGTAATTGTTACATTTGAATCCTTGGTTGTTAATTTCATCCCTTCTTGTTTAAATTAGAATTATTTTTTTTTGGATTCCTTCGTTGGCTATTTGGCCTTACTTGACTTAACTAAATATTCTACTTCTCTCATCATCATGCTATATTTTCTCCCTAGCTTGCCTAATTGACTATAATTAGTGTCATCTAGCCTTATAGTTGACTAGCCGTAGTTGAAAAATCTATTCGTTGGAGTCAAGCATGCCCGTGAGTCTTACATTGTGATTTATATGACTATTTCCTTAAGTGCCACTTAGGTCTAATTGTTAGTCATTTATGCTAATTGTATTTTCTTGATGTTGCCTATTACTGGGCCTTTGTTTAAGCTAAGTGTTATTCCGTTAAGTTAACTGTTTAGGTGAGATTGGTTATAGTTGTTTCCCTTGCCGGGATGTTATGGTTTCTGTTACTGTTTATGTTGTTAATGATATGGTTTGTATTGTTGACTCCCTTTGCGGGATGTGATGATTTCTACTAATGTTTATGATGTTAATGATATTGTTTGTGATGTTGACTCCCTTGCCGGGATGTTGTGGTTTCCATTACTAGTTATGTTGTTAATGGTATTGTTTGTATTGTTGACTCCCTTGCCAGAATATGGTGATTTATGGGTCATATTGTTGGTTTTTCCTTGCCAAACTGTTGTTCTTGATATTGTTTGGGTAAGGAAGAGTGTAAAGCACGAAGGGTGATGCCGTGTATTGTGAGGATGAGAGTGTAAAAACACGAACGATGATGTCGTGCCATGTTATGATATTAAAGCACGAAGGATAATGTCGTGCCATGTTATTAAAGCACGAAGGATAATGTCGTGCCATGTTATGATATTAAAGCACGAAGGATAATGCCATGCCATGTTATGATATTAAAACACAAAGGATAATGTCGTGTCATATCTATTTATTTGTTGTGAGAATGAGAGTAAAAACACGAAGGGTGATGTCGTGCACTTGTTTTGGTAAGGATGAGAGTAAAGCACGAAGGGTGATGTCGTGCACTTGTTTTGGTGAGGATGAGAGTAAAAACACAAAGGGTGATGTCGTGCACTATTCATTGTATTTTATTCTGTTGTTCTAAATTTGGATATTTCTACTAATCTCTTACTGTATCTATTGGCAAGATTTGATATTCCTCCTGTAATACATGGCAATTTCTGAGTTACGGACTGAGTTCCGGTGGATAAATCTTGAGGACATTTTGATCAAGGGATTTTATTGAAGAGTATTATTGAAAAAGCAATGGTTTTGAAATGATTATATTTGAATGACTTTTACATCGAAGGTATATTTTAAAAGCACTAGTCTTGCCTAAAATGATATTTGGAAGTCGTTTATTGGGAAAACATCTTTGGGAAATTTCATATTTTGAAAGAAACTATGTTTTACGTAATTCTCTCTGTTAAATATACTTATATCTACTTTTGGAGAAAGTAGGTTTTCAAAGTAAACTCTTCCATACAAAAATAATTTTATTTGTAAAAGTTTTCATATAAACTGTTGTTTAAAGATTTCTACCAGTTATGGATTTTAATGGCTAAGGCCCGATGTGAACAAACGACGTGGAGTTGGGTTATTGGTGTTCCTTATTGTATTATGTTTCCTTTCGTTTCGGCTTGTTTTGCTGTCCATCTCTTTGTGTATTTTTGTGTTGTTTCGTGATTGATTTCTGTAATTTCTTTCCGCTTTGTATTGTCATCATTGTAAATTATTCGGTGAAGTCTTAGGTAGATGTAACATTCGGTCATGTCTATTCATGTTATTATTTTGTAGAACAGTAGTGTCTTGACTAGTCCTCGTCACTACTCCATTGAGGTTAGTCTTGATACTTACTGGGCACCGTTGTGGTGTGCTCATACTATATTTCTGCACATTTTTTTGTGCAGATCCAGCTAAATATATTGTAGTAACTATGTGGATGATTGTCGAGGAGACTCAAGGTAACATGATGCTGTTCGCAGGCTTCGAAGTCACCTTCTTTGTATTTGTTATTCCTACACTGTTGTATTTATTTCTAAACAGTTGTACTTAGAAGTTGTAGAAGATTCGTAGAGCTTATGACTTGTATTACCGGTTTTGGGAAAGTTTGTACATTCTATTGAGATTATATATCAAAACTGTTAGTTTTCCTTTTATTATTGTTGTTACTCAGTAACTGTTAGGCTTACCTAGTCCCTAAGACTAGGTGCCATCACGATACCCAACAAAGGGAAATTTAGGTCGTGACAAGTTGGTATCAGAGCCCTAGGCTCATAGGTGCTACGAGTCATAAGCGAGTTTAGTAGAGTCTTGCAGATTTGTACGGAGACGTCTTTACTTATCTTCGAGAGACTACGGAACTATTAGGATAATTTCACTTCTTTCATTCCTATCGTGCGAGTTTATTGATCTTGAAGTTTGAAATTATCGTTCCATTCTCTCGCCGATGGTGAGGACATGAACGACGGTTCCTGATAATGTTACCCCGAAGAAAATGTCGCAAGGGTTAGAGACAGAGGCCAACGAGGAGCACGTGCCGCAGTTGAGATGCCTACCAGAGCAACCGTTGAGGAGTCGCCAGTAGTTCTAGTTGGGGAACAGGTACTGGAGGTACCTGTTGCTACCCCGGACTTCAGGAGGACTAGGCATAGTTTTGAGTATAACTAGTACATTGATCAGGCAGGGTTGATTCTAGTGCACCAGTTGCTTCACAGATCAGGGGAGGAGTTCAGACTCCCCACCGTCTCCACTCTAGAGCAGTGTGATCATGTTGGTCAGGTTCCAGTTGTCATGGCGACATGTGGTTTCAGTTCAGCCGCGGTTAGGGTAGCAGCAGCGGAGGAAGAATATCTTGGACTTGAGAGGTACTGGAAGTACCACCCTCCTATATTTCAGTGGATGGGTGTCAGATGGTGCCCAGGGTTTCCTGGAGGAGTGTCACTATATTCTTCGTACTTCGGGTGTTGTGGAGACGAGCGGGATTGCTTTTGTCACGTCTCAGGTTCAGATTAGTGGGTTGATCAGTGGTGGCGGCATATGAGTTGGGGTAACCGGGCCGAGTTAGCTTCACTAGCATGGGTTCAGTTTTCGGAGATGTTTTGAGGGAGGTTGCACCTCAGTTCCTTTGGGATATACGGCGCGCGGAGTTTGAGCAGTTGCGTCAGGGCGCTATGTCACTATTGGAGTATGCCGTTAGATTCAGTGAGTTGGCCAGATATGCACTTCGCTTGGTTGCTTCAGTTAGGAGATGAGTCCATAGAGTCATTTGGGAGATTCAGGCATGATATTCAATTCAGCGGGACTCGAGAGTTAGAGTAGGATGCCTCGTTTCAGCAGGTAGTAGGGATCGCTTGCCGGTTAGAGCGCACGTGGGACCGAGAGCGAGAGGACAGACGAGATCAGAGAGAGAATCCAGGGAGGCAATGAGGCCTCGTAGATCGGAGAAATCTACTAGTCCGTATTATGGAGGCAAGGTACGACACGGTAGGAGTTTTGTGGGTCAACCAGTTCAGTTTGCATTACCACCTTCGCATGGGATTTCAGGTACTCATGGGTCTCAGAGGATTCGTATTGTGTGTTTTCCACAGCCATGTCGGCATAGATATTGTTTTCAGTGTGGAGATGTTAGCCACAGGGTGAGAGATTGTTCCAGGATTCAGGTAGGTGTGTGGTAGCAGGGTATTCAGGTGAGTAGAGGGCGCCTAAGAGAGGGAGACCCGACCCATTATTGTGTTTCATATAGTAAAATAGAGGTCGTTGTGCCAGATATCATCACCCAGGTATGTTTTGGATGTGTTACAAAGGAGAGCCAATTGTATTTCATTATAGTTCTGCTGGTCTGAACGAGTTCCCTTATTTGTTGTTTCATTTATGAGTGAGTTCCATGTTTGCACTCCATTTTGTGTTTGCTCTTGTTGGGAGATTCTGAGTAGTAGCTCGTGTTTATCGTTGTTTTATTCATTCTTGATAGTAGTGAAACTAGAAGTGAGTCCTTGTTGTCCTTCGTGGTAAGCTTTATGTGATTTTCCTAAGTATCTTGTTTACGAGTTGTGATTTGATACTCCATCGAGATGTGAGTTCAGTTGGCGTTATGATTTTATCAGCTGAGATGAATTAGTGGGGGAATTTCAATTGATATGATATATATTTTCGGTATGTGATTCAGAGTTGAGGGCGAGGTCCTCGTGATATTTGTGATTCGATATGTTTGGACCCGACTGAGTACCGCGGTGGAAATGTTATCAAGATGGAATCCTTGTGATTTGTTCATATGCTTTGCTTCTTCCTTGTTATATTGCTTTTGGTAAGTCAGTGTTGATAGAGAGTTGTCCCTATGGGCTTGTTTGATAGTTACTTTATATGTTTCTATATTCATATTCAGTCATTTTGTTATGTGCTTCTTTAGTTTAGTTTGCAGGATGTGTGTCCGGTGGTGTCTATTGTGGCTGGTGACTCGGGTGTAATAATGAAGTCTTCGTGTTCATTGCATCATTATCAGTGTTATAGGGTTTGGAAACAGAGTTCTTTCAGATGTGGGGCTAATTGCCAATGTCGAGTTGATTTCGGGCAGCTATTGTGATCAAAAGTGTTATATGAGCCTATGTGTGATGTACTATGTTGTGTGGCCGTGCCTTGTGGGTGTAGTCATGAGTTGATGCAGCTGATGGAGGCTAATGCCGGATATGTATTTAGAATCAAGTCTTTTGTAAATGAGTAGAGGGTGAGAAGTAAAGATATGAGGCTTATTGGTGGTGATGTGAAGGCTATATTGCGGTTGTGATTGTTTCATCGGGCTTATGTGGGTTGGGGTGATGTGGGATCACCCGCGGCTATGTGTTGGAAGTATACCATCAGTTATTGGATGAGTTCAAGGTGAATCTTGGCACGTTCGAGGACGAACATTTGTTTAAGAGGGGGAGATTGTGATGACCCAAAAGGTCATCCCATATATTTCTAGCTAATTCTATGTTCTGAGGTCGGGAAAACCTCCTTCTATCTCACCTCGATTTACGTGCAGATCCCGGGCGTGTAGCCGGGAAGCCTTTATGTGAAAAATTGATAGAAATGATAATTTTGTGTTATAAATTTGAATAAAGTTGACTTCGGTCAACATTTTTGGTAAACAGACACGGACCCGTGATTTGACAGTCCCGGAGGGTCCGTAGAAAATATGGGACTTGGGCGTATGCCCGGAATCGAACTCCAAGGTCCCAAGTCCGAGAAATGAATTTGTAAAAAAAATTATTTTCTGAAAATAAAAGAGGTTTTTGAAAATGAAATTATATGTGAAACCTATGGTATCGGGCCCGTATTATGGTTCCGGAGCCCGGTACAGGTTCGACATAATATTTGTGCCATATCTGTGATTTTTGGTAAGAAACGGACTTCATTAGATGTGATTTGGATCGTAAATGCAAAATTTAATGTTTAAAGAAGTTTTGAGGAATTTCATTGATTTTTGGTTTAATTCATCGTTTTAGTGTTGTTTTATGTGGTTTGAAACCTCGAGCGAGTCCGTGTTAGGTTATATGACTTGTTTGTGTGATTAGACGGGGTCCCGGAGGCCTCGGGTGTGTTTCGGATGGGCTATGGGTCATTTTCTTCCAACTTTGAACCGTTGTCTTCTGGTGTTTGAAGTCCTTCATCGCAATCGCAGTGCTTCCTTCGCGATCGCGATGTGTCTTTGCTGGTCGCCCAAAATTTCCTCTTCGCGTTCGCGTAAAGGCCTTCGTGATCACGTAGCTCCACATTTTTCCTTTCCGCGTTCGCGTGAGCATCTTCGCGATCACGTAGTACAATCCAGGCAGCCTTCTTTTTTCCTCTTTGCGTTCGCATAACTGCATTCGCGATCGCAGAAGATAACCTACACCTTATACGTGATCACATAAGTTATTCCGCGATCGCGTAGAGAATTTTAAGCCAGTAACCATTTCCTTCTACGCGATCACGTCTCGTTTTCCGCGATCGCGATGAACAAAGCACCTGGGCATAATATATGTTTACCAAAAATCGGGGTTTCACCATTTTTGACATATTTTGACTTCTAGAACTCGATTTTGGGCGATTCTTTGAGGTTTTTTCACACACATCGAATGGGTAAGTGTTCTTCCACTAGAATTAATTATGTTTCATGAATTCTTGTTTCCATCATTTAAATTGTGTTTTGGGTTGAGGAAGTTGTGGGTTTTGAAAGAAAACTTCAAAAATGTAAAATCATGATTTGAAAGACCAAATGTTATCGGAATTGGATAAATTTAGTATGGGTGAACTCGTATCGGAATGGGTAATCCAAATTTATAAAATTAGTCGGGTTACGAGGTGCGGTCTCGGGGGTCGACTTTTGGGTCGATTTTCATAATTTTGTAAAGTTTGAAACTTTATTGTTCGGGATAGTTCCTTATACGTTTTATGTGTATTTTGAAGTTATTTTAGTTGATTGTGAGTCGTCCGGAGGTCTTTCCGCCCGAGAAGTCTATTTTTGAGTACCGGGTTGTCGTCTTTGAGGTAAGTATCTTGCCTAACCTTGTGGAGGGGAACTACCCCTTAGGATTGAGTCTTTCTTGTTGATTGTAGTCCGAGTATGCGAGGTGACGAGTGTGTACTCGGCCTTATTTGCAATTAGATTGGCCTTTTAGGATTCGTAGGTTCTTATATTACCTGTGTATGAGTTGTAATTGTTACATTTGAATCCTTGGTTGTTAGTTTCATCCCTTCCTGTTTAAATTAGAATTATTTTTTTTTGGATTCCTTCGTTGGCTATTTGGCCTTACTTGACTTAACTAAATATTCTACTTCTCTCATCATCATGCTATATTTTCTCCCTAGCTTGCCTAATTGACTATAATTAGTGTCATCTAGCCTTATAGTTGACTAGCCGTAGTTGAAAAATCTATTCGTTGGAGTCAAGCATGCTTGTGAGTCTTACATTGTGATTTATATGACTATTCCCTTAAGTGCCACTTAGGTCTAATTGTTAGACATTTACGCTAATTGTATTTCCTTGATGTTGCCTATTACTGGGCCTTTGTTTAAGCTGAGTGTTATTCCGTGAAGTTAACTGTTTAGGTGAGATTGGTTATAGTTGTTTCCCTTGCCGGGATGTTATGGTTTCTGTTACTGTTTATACTGTTAATGATATGGTTTGTATTGTTGACTCCCTTGCCGGGATGTGATGGTTTCTATTACTGTTTATGCTGTTAATGATATTGTTTGTGTTGTTTACTCCCTTGCCGGGATGTTGTGGTTTCTATTATTGGTTATGTTGTTAATGGTATTGTTTGTATTGTTGACTCCCTTGCCGGAATGTGGTGATTTATGGGTCATATTGTTGGTTTTTCCTTGCCAAATTGTTGTTCTTGATATTGTTTGGGTGAGGGAGAGTGTAAAGCACGAAGGGTGATGCCGTGTATTGTGAAGATGAGAGTGTAAAAGCACGAAGGGTGATGCCGTGCCATGTTATGATATTAAAGCACGAAGGATAATTTCGTGCCATGTTGTGATATTAAAGCACGAAGGATAATGTCGTGCCATGTTATGATATTAAAGCACGAAGGATAATGTCGTGCCGTATCTATTTATTTATTGTGAGGATGAGAGTAAAAGCACGAAGGGTGATGTCGTGCACTTGTTTTGGTAAGGATGAGAGTAAAGCACGAAGGGTGATGCCGTGCACTTGTTTTGGTAAGGATTAGAGTAAAGCACGAAGGTTGATGCCGTGCACTTATTTTGGTGAGGATGAGAGTAAAAGCACGAAGGGTGATGCCGTGCACTTGTCTTTGTATTTTATTCTGTTGTTCTAAATTTGGATATTTCTACTGATCTCTTACTGCATCTATTGGCAAGATTTGATATTCCTCCTGTACTCATGCCAATTTCTGAGTTACGGACTGATTTCCGGTGGATAAATCTTGAGGACATTTTGATCAAGGGATTTTATTGAAGAGTATTATTGAAAAAGCAATGGTTTTGAAATTATTATATTTGAATGACTTTTACATCGAAGGTATATTTGAAAAGCGCTAGTCTTTCCTAAAATGATATTTGGAAGTCGTTTATTGGGAAAGCATCTTTGGGAAGTTTCGTATTTTGAAAGAAACTATGTTTTACGTAATTCTCTCTGCTAAATATACTTATATCTACTTTTGGAGAAAGTAGGTTTTCAAAGGAAACTCTTCCATACAAAAATGATTTTATTTGCAAAAGTTTTCATATGAACTGTTGTTTAAAGATTTCTACCAGTTATGGATTTTAATGGCTAAGGCCCGATGTGAACAAACCGACGTGGAGTTGGGTTATTGGTGTTCTCTATTGTATTGTGTTTCCTTTCGATTTGGCTTGTTTTGATGTCCATCTCTCTGTGTATTTTTGTGTTGTTTCGTGATTGATTTCTATAATTTTCTTCCGCTTTATATTGTCATCGTTGTAAATTATTCTGTGAAGTCTCAGGTAGATGTAACGTTCGATCATTTCTATATTCATGTTATTATTTTGTAGACCAGTGGTGTCTTGACTAGTCCTCGTCACTACTCCATCGAGGTTAGTCTTTATACTTACTGGGCACCGCTGTGGTGTGCTCATACTACACTTCTGCACATTTTTGTGTATAGATCCAGGTATATATATTGTAGTAGCTGTGTGGATGATTGCCGAGGAGACTTAAGGTAACCTGTTGCTGCGTTTGCAGGCTTCAGAGTCACCTTCTTTGTATTTGTTATTCATACACTGTTGTATTTATTTCCAAACAATTGTACTTAGAAGTTGTAGAAGATTCGTAGAGCTTATGATTCGTATTACCGGGTTTTGGGAAAGTTTGTACATTCTGTTGAGATTCTATATCAAGACTGTTAGTTTTCCTTTTATTATTATTGTTACTCAGTAACTGTTAGGCTTACCTAGTCCCTAAGACTAGGTGTCATCACGATACCCAACGGAGGAAAATTTGGGTCGTGACAATCACCCCCAAAAGAAAAATAACCACCAAAAGTGAAAAGGGAAAGATGAGAAGCCAAAGGCAAATGGTTCAGAAATTGAATGTTATCGTTGCGGTAGAAAAGGGCATTGAGCAAATTTTTGTTGTGTACCAAGACATTTGGTTGAGCTTTATCAAGTATCTCTAAAGAATAAAGGCCCTGAAGCCAATTTTGTCTCTGACAATGATTTTGACATCACCCACTTGGATGTGGCAGACTTCTTTGAGCACCCTGATGGAAAAATAGACCACTTGGTCGGTGATGGATCCGTGGTTAAAGATGATAGAGTAGTTTAATTTTCTTTATTTTTGCCTATTCGTAATAGCTAGCGAATAAATATCATCTAATCACAGTTTTTTTGCATGAGTAGTAGTCATTAGTACTAATTAGTACTATTTATTTTATGGAATAATGTTAGTTCGTTTTGATTAAATATAGTTCTAATATTTGTTATTTTTAAAAATGTTTCAGTTTCTTTAAACAAAGAATTATTAGTAGTATTTATTTAAGTTACACTGTCTTGTAAGATATTATGACGTAACTACGTTAATTATACCAAAGTTCATTTTTTACACAAATAATCACCATTGAGGTGATTAATATATATACACAGTTCCATTGAGCGTGTATTGTGCTAGCTCGCACCCACGTAAAGGAATTGAAAATTCAAGGTGAGTGGAAAAGTTTCTGTCGATACTTTATGTGATTGTTTAGGTCACATTGCATGTGATAAATGACGCCTTTCTGTTTGTAATTTTGGCCTAAAACAATCTGATTTTGATTCTCTCATCAGCTTAATTGAAATCTTCAGAATCTTTGGCTGATTTCTCATGAAACTTATGAAACTACAGAATGAGTGTTTCTATCTTCTCACTAATTCGATGCAAGCTTTGTACACAAATGACACTAATTTTTATAGTACCTATTGTTATTGAATAATACATACGTACACAAAATATGATTGTGTTGTACTAGCTTTTATGTTGTACATGCTACCATTGTAAATTTTAGTATTCACATAATTAAATTATTGATTTAACTCCGTTTCTTTCCTTATCCCCCCTGAAAATACTAATGTTTCTTCGTATATTTCTTTTGTATGTCAAACAATGGGAAACAAATATGGATATCTCACAAAAAAAAATTGGATCAAAGTTTAATTGTAAAAATCTTTGCTTAGTTGATTCATGTATGACACATACAATATTCAAAGACAAGAAATATTTCTCTCATTTAAGTATGTGTAAGGCAAATGTTACTACAATTTCTGGTAGTAGTAATTTAATTGAAGGCTCTGGAAGAGCTACTATAATTCTGCCTAAGGGAACAATACTTATCATAGAGAATTCAATGTTCTCCTCCAAGTCCAAGAGGAACTTGTTGAGTTTTAAAGATATCCGCCGAAATTGATATCATATTGAGACAATANACACATACAATATTCAAAGAGAAGAAATATTTCTCTCATTTAAGTATGTGTAAGGCAAATGTTACTACAATTTCTGGTAGTAGTAATTTAATTGAAGGCTCTGGAAGAGCTACTATAATTCTGCCTAAGGGAACAATACTTATCATAGAGAATTCAATGTTCTCCTCCAAGTCCAAGAGGAACTTGTTGAGTTTTAAAGATATCCGCCGAAATTGATATCATATTGAGACAATAGATGAGAATAATCTTGAATATCTCATCATTACCAAGAATGTCTCTGGCCAAAAGAGGGTTATTGAGAAGTTCCCATTTTATCTTATGGCCTGTATTGGACAAGAATTAGTGCAATTGAGGCACATTCTACCGTAAACCAAAAGGTTAC
>ML414244.1:4040-18406 GCA_005239525.1 Nicotiana knightiana | reverse complement strand
AAAATTAAATTAAAGAAGATAAAATACACATGTATATATATATATATATATATATCAACCAACTTATTCTTAAACTTAAAGGGGTTATATAAATAAGAAACTCACTATTTATACAAAGATTTAAGTTATATTAATCAACAAAAAATACTAATATTGGTGGTGAGGGTATTAAAATCATTGCTTGGTTGCCCACAATTGGGTATTGTGGTGGCCTGATATCCATTGAGCACTTATACAGTACCAGTGGGCAGTTTAAGCGCATGCCTCTTCTCACCGAGAAACACTTTTACCTCGTTTAGATTTGAGAATACCAGAATTTGTTCCACGCGTGGGTTGAGGGGATCTCCTATTTCTTCTATTACTGCCTCTTCTTGTTCTGGATCCTGCACCATTTGAGGTTGTGGAGGTGGTTGTTGCTCCATTGGTGGTGCTTATTGATCTTGATCTTGTTGAGGGTTCTCCCATGGCATGAATATTGGGTTTAGTTGTGTGAGAGTCTCCGATGGAAAGAAGGGCATGTCCAGGAGCATGTTTTGTGGTTGGATGAGGTTGAAGTAGGGAGGCATGTTCCATTGGTTCCTTATTGCATGCACTAGGTGGGGGTTCATTGATGGTTCTAGTGGGTGTAGAATATTGTTTAACCATACTTGGTTTAGATAATTGTTCATTGTAAGTCTCTTCCCTTCGGATATCAGTGCTAGGTAGTGTGTGTTTTGGAGAATGACAATCATTTCCTGCCCATTTATTTGGAGGTTGAATGAGACTGCATACCCCATCAGTCCCATTTCCATCCATGAGAGGGGTTGGTAGTCTTGTGCAGTCGGTAGTTGTACGTAGATAATTTGTGGATTTTCCATTTGAGGGTGGAAATGAGGTATATTTTCCATTGTCTGAGTTATTTGATATCATAGGATTTGTATTAGTCTTTGCCTCCTCCTTAGTGTGGAAGGAATTCTTGGCATCTTGTATTAATAGTTGGTTGTTGATGGTGTTTTGGATAGTCGTGGTATTGGCTTCACCAATGGTAGTGAGGAGATAGGTATTTAGGGTAATGATTGAGATTTCAATTCGCATGTCAATTGGAAGGGAAGACGTAGGGTTTTTATCAAGATTTTCTGAAGATATGACCTCCATTTCGTGTTCTAGGGTGTATGCCATTTTTCTCATGGCTTTGTTTTGGTTGGACATTTGTGATTTATGCTCGCGGGGTCCCTTCTCTAATTTCAAGGGGTTGCCTTATCTCTCACGATTTGATTTGTAGTAGTATTAGTGACTAGGGAGTTGTTTGATTGGTTATTACTATTAGTAGGGTCATTATTAATTAGCAGACTAATCCTATTATTAGAGGTGTTCTTTTGCATGTCGTTGCAAATGTTAAGGTTTTCTACTGACACGTTTCATTCAAGTGTGTTAGTAGTATGAATGAAAATGTCTATGTGTTCATCTCTAATAGGGTAGTCTTTTTTAATTTATTTTGGATTTTCATTATTTTCACGCAAAATCATTTGCTCATTTCCACGAGAGAGAAGTTGTTTTGGGTTTGAATAGTGGTATTTCCCATGGCTGGATTTTTTTGTGGCCTCATCGGTGGAATATTTTTTGTTTTTGTACTCGATCTTTTGATTTGTATTGCAAGATTTTGGTATCTAGATACTTACATGTACTGGCATTGAATAATTTGACATTAATCCTGGACCATTGTAATTCTCCACTGGTTTGTTGAGGCTTTTTGACATATTTTTGTGTGTTTTGCTTCTTTCCTTTGTTGAAAGACATTGTCTTCCGGTCCCCGCCAACCTCTTCCATTGCCTTCATTGGTTGGCCATTTCTTGTAGTCGTTTTTCCATTGTTTTCCTTATGAACATAAAGGGCATTGATTCTGTGTGACCCAACCTTCCATAATTTTTGCATAAAAATTTTTGTGTTGGCCAAATAAGATAAATGGTTGGACTGGGAATTTCAATGGTAATTCAATACATAGCCTGGCATAGCGATCTCGTACTGTGGTTGACGTGCATGCATCAATTTTTAGTAGGCTTCCTATGAAATCTCCAATTTTTTTAAAGATTTTTTCATCATATAATTCAGTCGGCAGTTGTGATAGTCTAATCCATACTGTTGAGACCGTTAATTTTCCTTGGTGGCTACAAAGTTTGGCTTCCATTTTGTAATTGATAGATAGTGACCATATATGAACCATGGTCCTTGATGGAGAGCCTTCTCCATGCTCTCCTTTTTGCTAAATTTGATAATATAGTAATCTTCGCCTAGGTCGATTAATGAGAAAGCCCCAGTGGAGATTCTTGGATTTTCTTCTTGAGATAGTGATGCAGGAAAATTGCATTTACCTTCCATGCATTGTGCTCCATTAAATGATCAGGCATTACTTCTTCTTAGGAGCTTCCTGCCAATTGGATTGATGGCAGATTTAAAGTGCTTGTAAAATTCATTGGATCATAGGATAGTAGCTTATCCCTAAAAGACGTTTTGTCTTCCAGGCTATGATCTAAGGCTTCCTTATGCTCTAAATCAGGATTTGATTTGTTCTACAAAATATTTTGATACGTCTGCCTGCACCTCCTAAAGAATAAAAAACAAAAACTGTTACTGTTAGTGGCACGAAAAAATAGATTCACCTTATAAATAATTGTATAAATTTAAGAGAATTTGATTCAAAATTTTTTGGACTTGACATACTTTCCTAACTTGATAAATTTGGTTATTACATATATGCATTTTTCTTATTTTGGTTATTACGACAAATCACCTCAATTGGATTTTCACGTTATTGAGGTGATTTTTCCCTATATTATTAATAATTTTTTTTTGTTTATAAATCATCTATCTAAGCTTAGTCCCATTTAAGTTTGAGATTTTTACATTCCTATACACTATATTACCCTCCATACTCAAGTTACTATAATTACATTTTATATACTCAATTACCATTTATGTACATTTTAAGAGAATTAATGATAATAATTAGTATCCTAAAATAACTCTAATGTATCTTCCACTCCCCCCACGTTTCTCTCTCTACATACCACCCCTCCTCCCCCACGTATCTTGTACTCACCCACGATTCCACCATTGACAACCATTAAAAATATGATGACCCAAGGGGTCATATGAATTTAGACTTCATTCTAGGCTTATTAGCCATAAAAAGATTAATTTTAACTACTTCGATTTATGTGCGCAGTCCGGGCGTGAAACCGGAAAGCTTTTATGTTAAAATATAAGAAATAATAATTTTTAGAATTAAAAATTTAGTTTTAGTTTACTTGAGTCAACATTTTGAGTAAATGGACTCGGATCTGTGTTTCGATAATCCAGGGAGGTCCGCAGTAAAATATGGGACTTGGGCGTGTGCCCGGAATTGAATTCCGAAGTCCCAAGCCTTAGAAATCAATTTTTGAAAGAAATTGTTTTGCTGAAATATTAATGAAATAAAGAAAAGAATTAATGTTTGAACCACTGGTATCGGGCCCGTATTTTGGTTTCGGAATCCGGTACAGATTTGTTATAGTATTTGCATACTATCTGTGAAATTTGGTGAGAATCGGAGTTTATTTGTCGTGATTCAGACGTCCGGTTGAGAAATAGTGAAAGTTAAGTGTTCTTGAGAAAAATGATGAGTTTTGAGGTTATTAAATTCATAGCTTTACATGTTAGTTTCATGATTTGATCGCACAAGCAAGTCCGTATGATGCTTTTAGACTTGCGTGCATGTTTGGTTTAGAGCCCCGAGGGCTCGGTGAGTTTTCAAAGGGTTTGGGTTGTGTTGCGCTCGTTCTTTCTTATGTTTCAACATCGTTTCTTCAAGCATAAATGATATCATATTGAACAAATGAGCTCCGATTTCTGTTTTGAATTAATTATTAGCTTCGTATCGTAATTACGTACCCGAATAAAAAAATCATCGAATTTGGACATCGTATGAGGATTTTATGGTCATTTTACTAAGGTTGCCAATTTTTTAGGTTAATTACGAAATTGCCCTTGACGGCGTATTAAAAATCTGCACTATTTGCAAATATTAAAACCTACATATCTCCTTCATTATAAGGTCAAATTGAGTGATTCAAAAGCCTAACTTGACTATAATTTCACAAGAAATCCATTGGAAACATAAAAATCGAGTTTCGGGATCATTTGGCACGAGAAACGAGGCAGAATAGCTGACAGAAAATATATTAAAAACGGGCAGACCTTCTTCTTCTTCACCTTATTTTCGAAGTTTACAGCCCTAAGAACAATTTTCTTCTTCAATTATCATCCCCAAGTCATGGCTAATCAATTCTAAACTTTGTTCTTTCAGTTACTCACTTTTTTTCATCACTTTTAAATCAAAAACTAAGAATTTTCATGGTAAAAATTGAGGGTTTGGGTAGAATTAGGGAATCTTGTAAAAATTGAATCTTTACCTCGAATTGAGGTCGGATTTCGAAACTAATTGTATATTTGGGTTCGTGGGTGAATGGGTAAACGTAATTTGGTCCGAACCCCGAGTTTAGACCAAGCGGGCCCGGGGTCGGGTTTTCACCTTTTTTGAGAAAACTTAGGAAAAATTGTAATTTTCAATAAAGTTAGTTCCTTTAGCCTTATTTAATTATATTGAGTTAATTATGATGAGATTCGAGCAAGTTAGAGCAGGATTCTAAAGGAAAAGTCATAATTGAGCAGTGAGTGGCCTGCGAAATTGAGGTAAGTGTTTGGTCTAACTTTGACTTCAGGGAATAGGAATCCCCACTTGTTTGCTATGTGAAATGCATGGGAGTGGTGTATAGGTGAGGTGACGAGTAGCTATGCACCACCCAATTTACTTGATAAATATGATCCCTTTCTTGTTCCCAACTTGGAATCCCCACTTGTTTGCTATGTGAAATGCATGGGCGTGGCGTATAGGTGAGGTGACGAGTATCTATGCACCACCCAATTTGCTTGATAAATATGATCAATTTCTTGTTCCCAATTTAATTGATGCTTGTCATAATTGTTCTATGTTCATTATTATTTCTATGATTAGTTGGCCTTGTTATTTTTTTTGTTGTTAAATATTACTGTGGTTATTTTGGAAAGAGTATTGGTTGTTTATTTGGTTTCCTTGTGCTACAAAACGGTTGAATAGTTTGATATATATATATATATATATATATATATATATATATATGTTCCTATTGGTTCCATTTTTGATAATATTGAGAAAGTTATGAGAATTGTAGTTTAATTGTTTTATGATTGTTGAGGTTTACGTGGCTATTTGATTTCAATCAATTATTATCAATGGTTGTTGCAAGTGTGTTAAAAGAGTTGGTTGTTTCTCTTGATTCTATCATAATACATAAACATTGAGCTGGCTTAGCAGCGTTACGGTGTTTTACATATATTCTGGTTGGTTTTATTGTGAACTGATATTGGTTGAAGCTTACGAGCTATACTGTTTTCTATTTGAAATGTGTTGAAACAAAATTTGGTGTGATAAGGGGACTGTGACAAGGGGTATGTGATAAGGGTGGATAATTGATTGTGATATTGTGAATATGTGGGATCGGGTTGCACGCCGCAACAAGACAATGATAAGGGAGAATATGCATATTTTATTGTTTATAAAATAAAGGCTGGAACACTCATTGTTTTATTGTCATTATTTCATACTCTGCTTTTACTATTATTTTAAAGTGAAATTTGTTCTGTTTACAATTTGTCGAGACATAAATATTGTGAAAGGCTTTGACTTGAAAGGCGGTGATAAGGGGGATGTGATAAGGGTGGATAATTGATTGTGATACGGGTGAATAAATTTATTGTGATACGGGTGAGTAAATTGATATGATATGTCTGGTGGGATCGGGTTGCACGCCGAAACAAGGAGCAATAAGGGAGGACAATTATATTTTACTGATTTTCGAAGAAAGACAAAGATTTGAAAACTACTATTTTATATTACTATTTTTTTTATATTTTGGCACTACTTTTATTTAAAGTTAAAGTTTGAAAACTTGGAAATTATTTGAGAGTTTGTTATAGCTGAGGCCTGGAAAATGCGGCTGAGTTATTTCATTGTTGTTGCAGTACTTAATTATTTGTTTAGATTTCCTTCTTGCTTTATATTTATTGTTTCAGTTATATTTTTCTTGTTCGTGTAGAATTGTTTTATTGCGTTATTGTATATATTATTCCCACATGTTATATGTTGTTAATGCCTCGTCACTACTTCGTCGAGGTTAGGCTCGACACTTACTCAGTACATGGAGTCGGTTGTACTGATACTACACTTTGCACTCTTTTGTGCAGATCCAGGTATCGACCAACAATAGAGGTATTTAGAGCGACTATTCATTTATTCGGAGACACGAGGTATATCTGTCGACGTTCGTAGATCCCGAGAGTCTTCTCCTATTTTTATAAAATTATTTTATTATATTCAGAACAATTACACTATTTCTTTCAGCTCATTATTTGTAGTATTCTTTAGTAGTTCTTGAATTATGACACCAGACCCTGATAGTCTTAGAGTTATTTATATACTTAGTTTGTGGTTCGTTTTATTTAATTGCTTCTTCTTTTATATTTGGAGTATCTCAATCGAAATCATTTAAATTAATTTTACTTTTAATTACTTTATTTATGCTTAAGTAAATAATCAAAGGAAATTAGTTAATCGAATTCTAGCATTAGCTTGCCTAGCAAGTGTGATGTTAGGCGCCATCACGATCCCTAAGGTTGGAAATTTGGGTTGTGACAAAAAAGGTTTGAAGCTGTGAATTCGAATTTGGGTTTTTAAAAAAATTTATTTGTTTTAATTGGGTGTTATTGCAAAGAATTGGGAATTCTTTCTACGTCTATCTCTCAATTCCTAATTTCAGTAATGTAAAGCAAAGGAAAAGAGAGCAGCAATTCCACCATTGACAGCCATTAAAAAGCTTTGAAGCTTTGAATTCGAATTTGGGTTTTCAAAAACTATTATTTGTTTGGATTGGGTGTTGTTGCAAACAATTTGGAATATGGTTTGGAGTTTATATCTCAATTTTGACGGTGTTTTGGTGAAGATTACACTTAATTTTGGCTGAATTTTAGATTGAAACTCGAAGAAGAAGAAGAAGACATGATATACATTATCTTTTATGAAATTGTAGTAAAATTGTAGAAAAATTGTATTCTGTTGTTTATATATATATATATATTTTTTTATTTTATTTAAACTATTGTATGAAAGTTGAAAAATATTGTATAAAATTATATTAAGTTGTATGATATTGTAGTTGTATATAAATGAGTATAAATAATGTATGAAAATTATAGATAAGTTGTAGATAAATTATAGATAAGTTGTATAATATATAATTAGTTGTATGAAATTTATTTTTACTATGTATAAATCAAATACAGAATATACAAAAGACATATTGTATAAAATTTGCATAAAATTTGTATTTAAGTTGTATGTTATTGTAGTTGTATTTAACTGGGTAGAAATAATATAAGAAAGTTGTAGATAAATTTTATAATATATAATTAGTTATATGAAATTTGTTTTTACTATGTATAAATCAGATACAAAATATACAAAAGACATATTGTATAAAATTTGTATAGCTATTGTATTTAAGTAGTATGATATTGTCGTTGTATATAACTGGATAGAAATAATATAAGAAAGTTGCAGATAAATTTTATAATATATAATTAGTTATATGAAATTTGTTTTTACTATGTATAAATCAGATACAAAATATACAAAAGACATATTGTATAAAATTTGTATAGCTATTGTATTTAAGTAGTATGATATTGTAGTTGTATATAACTGGATAGAAATAATGTATGAAAGTTGTAATTATATAACAATGTGAAAGGTCTCTAGGCAAAAGTTTAAAGTGCTAATAGTAGTGGCTTTTGGCTAATGGAGTCATACCCAATACTATGATTTCTTCAGTAAAAGTTAAGAATCTGCAAGTATATTCTGTTTTGTGTTTTTACTGTTGTAATAATGTGCTCCAATATATCGCCTGTTGCTTTTTTGTCTTTATTAAGAGAAAAAGGAAAACAGAAAAGGGTGAGGGCGAGAGAGGAGAAAGAACAAAGGAGATGGGGAATGTGATTTCCAACCATATCAAGAGGAGCTTATGTGCAGGGATCCTATTTTGTGATGACCCAAGGGGTCATTTTATGAATTAAGATTCTGTTCTAGGCTTATTAGCCATAAAAAGACTAATTTTAATTACCTCAATTTGCTTGCGCAGTCCGAGCGTGAAACAAGAAAGTTTTTATGTGAAAATATAAGAAATAATAATTTTTAAAATTAAAATTTGGTTTTAGTTGACTTGAGTCAATATTTTAAGTAAACGGACCAGGATCTGTATTCTGACGATCTCGGAAGGTCCGCAGTAAAATATGGGACTTGGGCGTATGCCCGGAAATGAATTCCGAGGTCCCAAGCCTTAGAAATCAATTTCTGAAAGAAATTATTTTACTGAATTATTAATGAAATAAAGAAAAGTTTAATGTTTGAAACCATTGGTATCGGGCCCGTATTTTGGTTCCGGAGCCCGGTACAGATCTGTTATAGTATTTGAATACTAACTGTGAAGTTTGTTGAGAATCAGAGTTTATTTGACGTGATTCGGACGTCCGGTTGAGAAATAGTGAAATTGAAGTGTTCTTGAGAAAAATGATGAGTTTTGAGGTTTAATCCATAGTTTTACATGTTATTTTTATGATTTGATCGCAAGAGCAAGTCCGTATGATGTTTTTAGACTTACGTGCATGTTTGGTTTAGAGACACGAGGGCTCGAGTGAGTTTCGAATAGGTTTGGGTTGTGTTGCGCTCGTTCTTTCTTATGCTTCGACGTCGTTTCTTCAAGCATGAATGATATCATATTGAACAAATGAGCTCCGATTTCTGTTTTAAATGAAGTATTAGATCCGTATCGTAATTATTACGGACCCATAGCAAAAAGAATCATTGAACTTGGACATCGTATGAGGATTTTATGGTCATTTTACTAAGGTTGCAAGATTTTTCAGATTAATTACGAAATTACCACTGACAGCGTATTTAAAAATCTGCACTATTTGCAAATATTAAAACCTACATATCTCATTCATTATAAGGTCAAATTGAGTAATTCAAAATCCTAACTTGACCAGAATTTCACAAGGGATCCATTGGAGACATAAAAATCGAGTTTCGAGATCGTTTGGTACGAGAAATGAGGCAGAATAGTTGGCAGAAAAAAATATAAAACTAGGGCTTGTTCATTCGGTCATATTTTGAGTTGGGGAGCTTGGATTTGGGCGATTTTCACCATAGGGATTGGGGTAAGTGTTCTCTACTCGTTTTTTTGGTTATATTTCAATTACGCAATGTTTTTCATCACTTTTAAATCAAAAATCAAGAATTTTCATGGTAAAAATTGAGGGTCTTGGGTAGACTTAGGAACTTTTGTAAAAATTAAATCTTTACGTCGAATTGAGATCGTATTTCGAAACTAATTGCATATTCGGGCTCGGGGTGAATGGGTAAACGTGATTTGGTCTGAATCCCGAGTTTGGACCAAGCGGGCCCGGGGTCGGGTTTTAACTTTTTTTGAGAAAACTTAGAAAAAATTATAAATTTCAGTAAAGTTATTTTCTTTAGCATTAATTAATTATATTAAGTTAATTATGGTTAGATTCGAAGGTATTGGAGGTGAATTCAAGAGGAAAAGCTATAATTGAACAGTAGGAATCCCCAACTAAATTATTATGTGAAACTGCATGTGAGTGGTGTATAGGTGAGGTGACGAGTATCTATGCACCACCAAATTGTCTGCTTACATGATCCCCTCCCCGTTGCTATTTAATTGCTCGGGTTATAATTATATCATGTCCATTATTGTTTCTATGATTACTTGGCTTGTTAATTTATTGTTAAGCCTGGTTGCAATTAGTTTTGGAAAAGTATTAGTGTATTCCTTGGTTTATAGAGAGCTCCTCACGTAAAGAAAAGGGAAATGCTACTAGGTATGCACTGAGTATATATGTTTCTCTTAGTCTACCATAATCTGGTTAGCTTAAGATGGTGCTTGATTCCATTGAGTGATTTAGGATATTAAAAAGGGATGCTTGAGACAAGTTGTTGTGAATTGAAAGAGTCGTACTGATTCGAGAGTCTATATTCTTGATATACTTATAAAGCAAATAGTCATTCATGTTTTCACATTTGTTACATACATTTTGTAGTTCGCTGGAGATTGTGATTGCATATTGTTTTGTAGTTGACCATGTTTGTACATGGATCTGTAATTATAGTAAAGCTACTCTCATTTTTGCTACAATATTTTCGTCTACATAAAGGTTGAGTGGGTTGATATTATTTTACGATATATATATATATATATATATATATATGTGTGTGTGTGTGTGTGTGTGTGTGTGTATTCCTGTTGGTTCCATTTTTGTGATAATATTGATGAGTTTATGAGAAGTACAGTTTTTTATTTACAATTGTTGAGATAAAAGTGTTGTGAAAGGCTTGGTCTGAATTATAAAAGTTTTTGATAAATATATATATGACTGTGATAAGGGTGGACAGTGAAATATATATATATATATATATATATGACTGTGATAAAGGTGGACAGGGAAAATATATATATGACTGTGATAAGGGTGGACAGGAAAAATATATATGACTGTGATAAGGGTGGACATGGGAAATATATATGACTGCGATAAGGGTGGACAGGGAAAAAAATAAATATATGAGTGTGATAAGGAGGATACTTATGTTTTACGGAATTTCAATGATATTTTACTGGTTCTGAAACTCAAGGATTTGAAAAGAATTTACTGTTTTACTCTATTATCTTTCGTATTCTGTACTTACGGCAATTTTGAAAGTCATAACCTTGGAAATTCTTCTGGAAATTTGTGTGAGATTTTGGTGACAGCTGAGGCCTGGAATAGGCGATTGAGTCATTTTATTTATTGATTCAGTTATATTTTCTTGTTTGTGTAGAATTGTTTGGTTAAGATATGATTGCCCCGCCTTAGCCTCGTCACTACTTCGTCGAGGTTAGGCTCGGCACTTACTCAGTACATGGGGTCGGTTGTACTGATACTACACTCTGCACACTTTTGTGCAGATCCAGGTACCGGCCAGCAGTAGAGATTTTTAGTTGCAGTCATCCATTATCCGAAGACACGAGGTATATCTGCTGGCGTTCGCAGATCCCGAGAGTCTTCTCTTAGTTCGTAGAGACTGTTTTATATTTTCTCAAAATAATTATATTATTTCTTTCAGCCCATTTTTTGTAGTATTCTTAGTAATTCGTGAATTGTGACACCATACCCTAGGGTAGTCTTAGAGTTATTCCTATAATTAGTTCGTGGCTCGGTTTATTTTGTTGTTTATCATTTTATATTTGGATTTATTCATTAGAAACTATTAGATTAAGTTACTTTAAATTTATTTTATTATGTCTAAAGGGATAATCAAAGAAAAATAGCTAATCGAACTCTAACATTGGCTTGCCTAGCAAGTGTGATGTTAGGCGCCATCACGATCTCTAAGGTTGAGAATTTTTGTCGTGACAAGTTGGTATCAGAGCACTAGGTTCCTTAGGTCTCACAATTCACGAACGAACTTGGTAGAGTCTGAAGGATCGGTACGGAGACGTCTGTACTTATCTCTCAGAGGCTATCAAGTTAGGAACAATTTCATTTCTATTCTACTCTATCGTGTGAATTTATTCTACCATTGATGATTGAACTTGTCTATTCTCATCCTCTCACAAATATCGACAACACGCAAAGCGTCTACGCTGGACAAGAGATGAAGCCCCAATGACAGCTACGATTAGGGGAAGAGACAGAAGTAGAGCTCAGTCTAGAGCTCGAACATCAGCACCTATTGTAAAGCCTCAAATGGATCTAGATTGGTAGGTTCGTCAGTTGAGGTCTAGGAGTTTTCCTTCAGTTCGAGTGCAATGGAAAGGTCAGCCCATTGAGGCAGTGACTTGGGAGTCCGAGTCGGACATGCAGAGTATATATCCACATTTTTTTGCCAATTCAAGTAATTTTCTATGTCCGTTCGAGGACGAACATTTGTTTTAGAGGTGGAGATTGTGATGACCCAATGGGTCATTTTATGAATTAAGACTCCGTTCTAGGCTTATTAGCCATAAAAAGGACTAATTTTAATTACCTCGATTAACATGCGCAGTCAGAGCGTGAAACCGAAAAGCTTTTATGTGAAAATATAAGAAATAATAATTTTTAAAATTAAAATTTTGTTTTAGTTGATTTGAGTCAATATTTTTAGTAAATGGACCAAGATCTGTGTTCCGACAATCCTTAGGTCCGCAGTAAAATATGGGACTTGGGCATATTCCCGGAAATGAATTCCGAGGTCCCAAGCCTTAGAAATCAATTTTTGAAAGAAATTATTTTGCTGAATTATTAATGAAATAAATAAGAATTAATATTTGAAACCATTAGTATCAGGCTCGTATTTTGGTTCCGGAGCCCGGTACAGATCTGTTATAGTATTTGAATACTAACTGTCAAGTTTGGTGAGAATCGGAGTTTATTTGACGTGATTCGGACGTCCGGTTGAGAAATAGTGAAATTGAGGTGTTCTTGAGAAAAATGATGAGTTTTGAGGTTTAATTCATAGTTCTACATGTTATTTTCATGATTTGATTGCACGAGCAAGTCCGTATGATATTTTTAGACTTGTGTGCATGTTTAGTTTAGAGCCCCGAGGACTCGGGTGAGTTTCGAATAGGTTTGGGTTGTGTTGCGCTCGTTCTTTCTTATGCTTCGACGTCGTTTCTTCAAGCATGAATGATATCATATTGAACAAATGAGCTCCGATTTCTGTTTTAAATGAAGTATTAGATCCGTATCGTAATTATTACGGACCCGTAGCAAAAAGAATCGTTGAATTTGGACATCGTATGAAGATTTTATGGTCATTTTACTAAGGTTGCCAGATTTTTCAGATTAATTACGAAATTGCCACTGACAGCGTATTTAAAAATCTGCCCTATTTGCTAATATTAAAACCTACGTATCTCATTCATTATAAGGTCAAATTGAGTGATTCAAAAGCCTAACTTGATCAGGATCGTTTGATACGAGAAACGAGGCAGAATATCTGGCAGAAAAAAATATAAAACTAGAGTTTGCTCATTCGGTCATATTTTGAGTTGGGGAGCTCGGATTTGGGAAATTTTCACCATAGGGATTGGGGTAAGTGTTCTCTACTCGTTTTTTGGTTATATTTCAATTATCCAATATTTTTCATTACTTTTAAATAAAAAATCAAGAATTTTCATGGTAAAAATTGAGGGTTTGGGTAGAATTAGGAAATTTTGTAAAAATCGAATCTTTACCTCGAATTGAGGTCGGATTTTGAAACTAATTGCATATTCGGGCTCGGGGGTGAATGGGTAAACGTGATTTGGTCCGAACCCGAGTTTGGACCAAGCGGCCCGGGGTCGGGTTTTCACTTTTTTTGAGAAAACTTAGAAAAAATTATAACTTTCAGTAAAGTTAGTTCCTTTAGCATTAATTAATGATATTAAGTTAATTATGGTTAGATTCGAGTGTATTGGAGGTGAATTCAAGAGGAAAAGCTATAATTGAACAGTGAGTGGCCTGCGAAGTTGAGGTAAGTGCTTGGTTTAACCTTGACTTGAGGGAATAAGAATCCCCAACTATATTGTTATGTGAAACTGCATGTGAGTGGTGTATAGGTGAGGTGACGAGTATCTATGCACCACCAAATTGTCTGCTTACATGATCCCCTCCCCGTTTCTAATTTAATTGCTCGGGTTATAATTGTTTCATGTCCATTGTTATTTCTATGATTACTTGGCTTGTTATTTTATTGTTAAGCCTGGTTGCAATTATTTTTGGAAAAGTATTAGTGTATTCCTTGGTATATAGAGAGTTCCTCACGTAAAGAAAAAAGAAATGCTACTAGGTATGCACCGAGTATATATGTTTCTCTTAGTCTACCATAATCTGGTTAGCTTAAGATGGTGCTTGATTTCGTTGAGTAATTTAGGATATTAAAAAGGGATGTTTGAGACAAGTTGTTGTGAATTGAAAGAGCAGTACTGATTCCAGAGTTTATATTCTTGATATACTTATAAAGCAAATAGTCATTCATGTTTTCACATTTGTTACATGTATTTTGTAGTTCGTTGGAGATTATGATTGCATATTGTTTTGTAGTTGAACATGTTTGTACATGGATCTGTAATTATAGTAAAGCTACTATCATCTTTGCTACAATGTTTTCGTCTACATAAAGGTTGAGTGGGTTGACATTGTTTTACGATATATATATATATATATATATATATCGT
>ML414241.1:290-117934 GCA_005239525.1 Nicotiana knightiana | reverse complement strand
GACAACAAAATAACAAGGCCAAGTAATCATGGAAACAAAAATGAACATAGAACAATTAAGACACGAATCAATTAAATTGGGAACGGGAAATGGGATCATGTTTAACAGACCATTTGGTGGTGCATAGATACTCGTCACTTCACTTATACACCACACACATGCAAATTCACATAGCAAATAAGTGGGGATTCCTATTCTCTCAAGTCAAAGTTTCACCAAACAATTATCTCAATTTCGTAGGCCACTCACTGCTCAATTACTGCTTTCCCTTTTGAATTAACCTCTAACTTGCTCGAATCTAATCATAATTAACTCAATATCATCAATCTATGCTAAAGGAACTAACTTTATTGAAAAACATGACTTTCCCTAAGTTTTCTCAAAAAAAGTGAAAATCCGACCCCGGGCTCATTTGGTCCAAACTCGGGGTTCGGACCAAATTACGTTTACTCATTCACCCACAAACCCAAATATACAATTAGTTTTGAAGTTCGACCTTAATTCGCTTTAAAATTTTGATTTTTACAAAATTCCCTAATTCTACCCAAACCCTTCATTTTTTCCATGAAAATTCTTAGTTTTTTCTTTAAAAGTGATGAAAAACAGTAAGGAATTGAAAGAACAAAGTTTAGAATTGATTACCTATGAATTGGGGATGATAATTGTTGAAGTAAATCGTCTCTAGGGCTTGGTAGTTCGAAAAGTGATTGAAAAATAGGTTCTGTCCGTGTTTAACAGTGTATTTATATGACTGGGCCGACCTTCAATGTGATCGCGGAATAAGGGATGCGATCACATAGAATAAAAAAATACCCCCTGAAATTTTTACTATGCGATCGCAGAAGAACTTATTCTATCGCATAGAACAAAAGTTGTCCCCAACAAATTAACACTATGCGATCGCGGAAGAATTTATGCGATGACATAGAACAAAAGTTGTCCCCCAACCAATTAACACTATGTGATCGCGGATATAGTTATGCGATTGCATAGAACAAAAAAAGACCCCCACGAGCTACACTATGCGATCGCGGAGAAGTTTATGCGATCGCATAGCACTAATTTACTGGGCACTAGAAAATAGAAAACCAGCAATTTTTCTTAAGTTCAAAACATCCCGTGGCCTATCTGAAACTCACCCGAGCCCTCGGGGCTCTAAACCAACCATGCACGCAAGTCTAATAATATCATACGGACTTGCTCATGCGATCAAATTATGAAAATAACACATAAAACTATGAATTAAACTTCAAAACTCATCATTTTCATCAAGAACTCTTATAGTTCATAACTTTTCAACCGGGCGTGCGAATCATGTCAAACGAACTCCTTTTTTCATCAAATTTCACAGTTAACCTTAAAACATCATAACAAACCTGTACCGGGCTACGAAACCAGAATACGGGCCCGATACTAAAAATTTCAAACATTAATTCTTTTCTTTATTTCATAAATATTTTAGCAAAACAATTTATTTCAAAAATTGATTTCTAAGGCTTGAGACCTCAGAATTTATTTCCGGGCATACACCCCGAGTCCTATATTTTACTACGGACCTCCCGGATCCGTATATATATATATCGATTCTATTTAGGTGGCTAGCCATTTGAGCTGGTATAACTATTATTGTAGTAATTATAGTTATAAAACATAGGCAAAAAAATATGAACTCATAAGATCCATAATTGATATGAGTTAGAACACATCACAAAAGAAGAAATTTAGATATCGCATATATTTACAAAGCAAAAGACTTAGAGTCTGAGAACCTAAATATCCTTAAATATCGAAGGAGTGTCGCCTAATATTACTGACTTTAAAAACAGGTAGTTCTCACTTATTCTTCATGAACTTTGCTGTTTAATTTTAGATTCTTTTTATATTTTGCAAAAAAAAATCATGTTATATAATTCAAATAAGAAAAAGTTTTATACAAGGTATTTAATATGAAAATATTTTATATATTCAGATAATGAAGAATTTAATGCACAAATTTTAGTTGATTTAAACTGCTAAATATTATTTTAAAAAAAAGTTTAATCTCAAGCAATCATATTCAAAAGAAAATAAAATAAGCAGATCTAAGTTTTAATCCAATGTTTTGTGAAATAAAGTATTGGAAAGAAACACTAATAGTTTAAATGATCTAAGCAATTTAAAACATTATTTTTTTAACCGAAGGATCATAAAAATCTTTTAACTAAGCTAGCGTTTGGCTATAGATTCTCAAATTTATTTTGAAAAATTTGTTTTGGGTGAAGTTTGGCTTGAAGATGAAAATGTGTTTTCAAAACATATTTCTCAAATTTATTTTGAAAAAACATGTGTATTATGAGGGATTTGGCCCAAAACCAGCTATTTTGAGATGGTTTTGGGGTTTGGGATTTTGCCAAATTATAGGCAAATTTTATGGCCAAACATGTGTTTGCCAAATAAAATCCAAGTTTATTTTGACAAAATCTATGGCCAAACGGTTCCTAAAGTGGTCGAATCATAGTTTACCTTGTCCTAACTCCTTAAGTATTGGTTCGTAATAATTTATAGAAAGTAAATCGTATTTGAACTTAAAGTCCTAAATATTAGGATTTCTTATATAGTTCAAATAAGAGGAGATTTATTAAATAAAGTTATTTTTTTTAAATGACAGTTTTATCTGATGTGAATTATATTTTTAAAGGATAAAAAAGACGAACGACATTTCGCTAAAGGCCTTTGCGCTTTTAATATAGTATTTTATAATAGAAGAGTTTACCGGTTTAAGAACATGTACTACATAGAGAATGCGTAGTATATGGTATAGAATTACATATCTAAATATTTATTCTTTAAAGAAGAAGGTTTAGTTTTGGGCCGAAGTAAATTTATGCTTCGCGAACGTGGGGGTATGGCGGCGTTCGTGAAGAAGGAATGCCTGGGCAGAATATAACATTTCACAATCGAGGTGTTGGCTTTTTATCAAAACTTGAGATAGAGAGTGCCTCATGGTTTTCAATAAATTACACTTTTGTTGCTTTGTCCGTAGATTTTATAATATTCTTTATAAAGTACTATGACATGAAATGAAATTTTGACATACTTCAATTTATAAATGTTTCAAAAAGTATTTATATTGTAACGACCTGATCGGTTGTTTTGAGCTCTAGCGCATCGTTTGGCAGTTTGAGACCATGAGCAGCTATACCTTAGGTATTATGACTTGTACACATGGTCGGAATTGAATTCCGAGAGTTTTGGAGTTGATCTGTGAAGAGAATTCTCGTTTCGGGAGCTTTAAGTTGGAAGAATTGACTAAGGTTGGATTTTTGAGTAAACGGCCTCGGAATCGGGATTTGAAGGTTCTAGCAGGTTCGTATGATGATTTCAGACTTGGCCCGTCACGCCCCGAACCTGGGCCTGGACGTAACACATCACTCGGAGCCTGACTACATGTGACCGAGCGAACCAACTGGCTAGCTGAATCAACATTTGATAACATAACATACTAAATGCGGAAGATAAACTAACACATGCTGATATACTGAAAGTCTAAATGATGTAAATCAATTGTGAAAACACTAATATAAGCCTGAAACATATATGTACCAACATTGCTTAACCTTAAATGCCTGTGACTTTGTCTAACTGTTACTCTAGTCTATGAAGTCTCTAATGAAATACTGAAAACACTGACTGTCTGAAAATACTAAAGACTGTAAGGTAATGATAATGCCCCGAAAGAACTAGGGATCACCAAATAGCTAGTACGAGAATCCTAGCGTTATGAATCGTCAACCTCTAAATCATTACTTGCATCATGAGATGCAGGCCCTGAGCAAAAAGGGATGTCAGTACATTTGAATTGTACTGGTATGTAAAGCAACCGAAAGAAAGAATTATAAATACTGAAACTGAAACTAAGCTGATGACTGAGAATTGATAATTTATAACTAAAATGATAACTATTAAAACTGAAACTAAAATAATAACTGATAGCTGATAACTGATAACTGAAAACTGAACAGAACAAAGGAAGTAAGGTTATGAATACTCCCTCTTCTGAATGATGAACCAACTGTTTATCTGAAAAAATAAACTGCGGACTCAGGCCCTATATATATATATATATATATATATATATATATATATATATATATATATATATATATATATATATATATGTGCACAAACTGTGGCCTCGGGCCTAAGTATACGTATACATAACTGCAGCCTCAGGCCCAAAATGCATAAAGCATAAACTGCGGCCTCGGACCCAAATACATGTGTTCAACATTCAGGAACATAGAATCAGGAACTAAGAATCATATTGCAATACATCATACTGAAATACTGAACAATACTGAGTTACATGATACCAGAATAATGAATAGGACTATATTGAGACGTGTATTCATAATAAGTTGATTTTTCATAACTGAAACTCATAGAATATTGAATGACTATGAAACTATGCCATCTAGAGAATAGAAGTTCTACGACTTTTTTTGGAACTAAGGCATAATTACTTTATGAGGAAAGTCATAGTAAATGGGGTGTGGGGAGAATCATAGACATTCCCAAACATAAAGAGTTAGCCTCACATACCTTAACTTCCTGCTCATGAGCGTAATACAACGTTTGTGAACCCTTTCAACTTTAATCTATAGGAATACAAGTCAAAGGGATTCTATATTAGCTATGATACTCATGTTTTGGTAACTTAAACATTTTATCAAACACTTGGTGGGAATAAAGCTTCATAGTCCTTATTAATGGTGTCTCTACACCGAATAACCCATTCTCTTGCTCCTAGATAAATTCTAGAGTCTCAAATGGTTATAATCAATATTATTCTTTATCGCCCATAAGGTAAACAACATCCTTAGCCAATAATTAACAATCAACACACCAAACCTATAACTGTTCATGCTTTTCTATAAAACCCATCAACTCATATCTCATGAACTAGGGTCTATAATCATTAAACCAATGCTAGAATCAATTAGAGGGTGAATACATTACCTCTTTGAAGTTCAATCCCCTGAAATTCGAGTTCTAGGGTTCCTTCTCTCAACAATAATGTCTCAATCGAATATCTAATGATATGGAGAGGTTACCCATGTTAATAAGATGTTGGGATATTAAAATTAACTTAGAATCACCATTAGAACTTACCTTGGGTGGTGGAGGGACCCTTAAGGAGTTAGGTTTTTGAGAGCTCTCCTTTCTAGAGCAAGTTTTTATGTTTTGGGGCTGTGGGGGACGAAGTAGGGCTTTAAAAATGACTCCCCAAGTGTGCCCCCGCGCACCTGTAGGCCTGACCATGCACCTGACCACGGAAAATGGCAGGAACATTGCCGCATGTGCGCGGCCACGGTCGGAGCGCGCAGTGGGCGCGGATATTACGCTCTATTCTGTAAAACGCACATAACATTTTGCACAGAGATCCGTTTGGGCTCCACAATATATTGTTGGAAAGCTATTTCAAAGGCCTACAACTTTAATATTTTGAGTTTCCCAAATACCTTACACGTTTTTCACCAAACCTCCTGCAAGACTGACCTTTTGTGAACTTCGTAGATTTTATCAAATCTTGTATACTTCACTCTTTGTCTTGATTATAAAATAACTATTTCTACCCATACTCATACCAATAGAACTTCACATGTCCAAACTATAACCTTACTACTCATTTAACACATTCATACCTAAGCCGAATTTACGGGGTGTTACATTATCTCCCCCTTGGAATCATTCGTCCTCAAATTATGGTCCTGGCTACAACTATGAATATATATGGACATTAAACGGGTGTGATAGTGATATGTGAATACTAAAATATCATGAATACATGTATATCAAACTGAACGAGTACGTGATCACTAAATACTAAGCTGAGTAAATACTGAAGGATATGGAGATTATAATATAAGGCCTGAAGGGAAAGGTTAATTACCTTCCACATTTTCTGTTTGTTCTTCAAAGAGATGGGGATATCTGGACTCCATGTCCTCTTCGGCTTCCCATGTAGCCTCTTCAACCTTTTGATTCCTCCAAAGCACTTTTACTGAAGCAATTTCCTTAGTTCTGAGCTTGCGGATTTGACGATCAAGAATAACCACTGGACTTTCTTCGAAAGACAGGTTGTCTTTAACCCCTACAATCTCCGTACAAACCACAAGTGAAATTGTTGTGAGCTAAGTCTATACTCCGAAGATTAGAGTCTCATGTGATGGCTCTACCCTCGTGATACATAACTGAGAATGATTTTATAGTTCCCTTTTTAATATCCCATGCTAACTATGCGGGTTTAAAATCTCCAACTGGACTTACTATAGTTTGCTCTCTCACTGCTAGCTGATTTTTCTTCCCACTGCCACCATACTTCGGGTTTAACTTAAACTTTTTGGGTTCTAACATGCGTTCGGTGTTTCAAACTATTACCCACTCACTAGTGTTAACTTTACTAAGTAAATCAAATTGTACTGCTACTAGCTCTGCTGAAATTGCTACTTTGTTGTATCTACTCAAAACTTACTTACTATCCTTTTACTAACCACCTACTAGCACCGTATTTTCTTCTCTTGCTTTGAATAAGTAAATTGAATCATAAGCTTATTCCTAACATCCCTTACCATCCGACACTATTCTACAATCACATACTATCCTTTTTTTAAAACTATGTACATGGATCACACTTAGGGAATTCTCATCTGTCTTAAACGAAATTGGAATATCTAACCCTAAACTTTTTATACACTTCAAAATCACTTCTGCCTATAAACCTCCGGCCCAAACACAGAGTCACATCATCTGAAGGGGAACTGTCATATCTGTTATCTCACAATAATAACCACTTCTTATACAAATTTACTAGCATGTTACTTTCTAGTTCTGATTTTAATAAATCTAAGAAACTTAAAATCATTCCTTGAAATTCAATATCGGCTGCTCTTGGTTCTCATTTCGTACATCATGTCTTCTTAGTCATATACATGAGTCGTATGAAAAATATAACTCTGATAATAACAATCATTCCTGACTCCTAGGTATTTTTCCCTTAGGCTCTTGTTTGTCCAAAACAATAGTGACCAATGTTAGGGTCTGTGATGACCCAAAAAGTCATCTCTCATTTATAAGTTAAAACTGTGTTACGAGGCCTTAGAAACCTTCTTTTTATCTCACCTCATTTTGCATGCACAATCCGGGCGTATATCCGGGAAGCTTCTGTGTGAAAAACTTAGAAACATGCTAAATTGGCCTTTAATATTGAATTTAAGTTGACTTCGGATAACATTTTGGGTAAACGGACCCGGAAATAAATTTTTGAAAGAAATTGTTTTACTGAAAATATAAGAGTTTTGGAAATTTGGTTATATTTGAAATTTATGGTATCGGGCCCGTATTTTGGTTCTGGAGCCCGATAAAGGTTCAATATGATATTTGAGTTGTGTCTGTAAAATTTGGTAAGAAACAGAGGTCATTTGACGTGATTCGGACCTGTAGTTGTGAAATTTGATACTTTGGAAGTTTTGGAATTTTTCTTTGATTTTAATGCTAAATTCGTTGTTTAAGATGTTAATTTGGAGATTTGATCGCACGAGTATGTCCGTAGGATGTTTTTGAGGTTGTGTGCATGTTTGGTTTAGAGCCCCGAGGGCTAGTTTCGGGTAGGTTCCGGGGTGTTTAGAGTTGGAAAATCACTGCTGGTGCACCAATTCTGGTGTGCCCGCACCTACGAGCCTAGGGCTACAGGTGTGAGACCGCAGGTGCATACCCTCAACCGCAAGTGCGCGCCAGCCCCAGCCAACCCCTTTCAACAGGTGCGACAAAAATTCCGAAGAAGCGGTCCCGCAGAAGCGGATGCACCTCCGCAGGTGCGGCCCTCAGAGGCCTTACCCACTTTCGTTGGTGCGGCCACTTTTCCGTACCTGTGCAACCGCAGGTGCGACCCAGGCACCGCAGGTGCGAGGGTCGGGCCGTGTGTTTAAGTTAGAGCTTCATCCGATTTCATTTTCACTTCTTCACAAAAATAGGAGACCAAGGGCGATATTCTCAAGAGAGTTTCTTACCAAATCATAGGTAAATGTCCACTAACTAATTTCCTAATGATTTTCATCAACTTTTATCAAGAAATCTAGGGTTTTAATGGTAGAAAATTGAGGGTTTGGGTAGAGTTAGGGCTTTTTGAATAATTGGAATTTAGACCTCATTTTGAGGTCGAATTTCGAAACTAATTTCATATTTGAGCTCGTGGGTAAATGGGTGATCAGGTTTTGGTCCGAACCTCGAGTTTTGGCCAAGCGGTCCCGGGGTTGATTTTTGACTTTTTGGAAAGAATGATGTAAAACCTATAATTAAGCGTTGGGATAGAATTGTTTGGCATTTATTGATGTTATTGAGTTGAATATGTCTAGATACAAGTGAATTGGAGTCAAATTCAAAAGGGAAAACGGTAATCGAGGCTTGAGTTTTGTCATGGAATTTGAGGTAAGTGTTTGGCTTAACCTTAGCTTGAGGGAATAGGAGTTGTGTCCTATTTGCTATGTGTAAGTATCATGTTCAACGTATATGTGAGGTGACGAGTACCTATACGTTGGTGTCAAGTATGCCTGTGAGTCGAATATTGTGAATTTTGTAGTTTTTCGTAAGTAATATTTGAGTTTCACTTTATAGTTATCAGTTTCAGTTGATAATGCACGAAGGATAATGACGTGCCATGATATTGTGAGGTAAAAGCATGAAGGGTGATGCCATGCAGAATATATTGATTCTGATGGTGAGGACGAGAGTAAAAGCACGAAGGGTGATGCTGTGCACTTGTTTTCGTATTACTATTCTGTTGCTTAAATTGAGATCTAAATTGTGCCTTACCTCGTTATTTCCATTATTTGATATTTCCTCCTCTCAGCATGTTCCCCTTTTCCTTTATGCTTAACTGCTTATTTCTCGTTGTATTATTTTCTCCATATACTATTAAACTGCACATGTTGACTTTAGTTGTCGTGTCCTAGCCTCGTCACTACTTCGCCGAGGTTAGGCTTGGCACTTACTCAGTACATGGGGTCGGTTGTACTGATGCTATACTCTGCACTTTCGTGCAGATCCCGGTGTAGGACCCTACGGACCATAGATCGAGGTTGCCGCCTTCAGTCCAGTGGAGACCCTGAGGTAGTCCTGCAAGCGTCCGCAAGCCTTGGCGTCCCCTCCTACTTCTTTTGTATTCTGTTCTAGCTATTTCAGAAACATATGTACTTATTTCATTCAGACCTTTATATGTATTATCCGTAGACAATCCGTGAGTTTGTGACTCCAAAATTCTGGGATTGGTTTTTGTGAAATTTCGTAAAGGCATTAAATTGAGTTTATATACCTTGCTTCATTTTGTACTTTTAATTATGTTAGGTGTTTTATTTCACGTATTATTAGATAATAATAAAGGAATAAGGTAGATTAAATATTCATGTAGGCTTTCCTAGCGGGTTCAACGTTAGGCGCCATCACGATCCCGACGGTGGGAAATTCGGGTCGTGACAGTGTCTGCCATCTAAACTATCATCATCCAACTTGTGGCTCCATTTCCAAGAATTAAATGAAGTTATTCTGGGAGGTAAAACACATAGAAATACACTACCATGCACAAACTTATCCTTTATACCGTCATCTGATAATTCACTTCATGTGCCATTCAGTGAGTCTTAGTCTTAATCCAAACCTAAAATATGCGAAGATTTTGCTATAATCACTGTTTCTTACATTTTCTTTTAGCACCCATAGGCATCACTATATACTCACCAGTCACCAGAATTTTGATACACTGAAAATTAGAGATCTAGTAACTGAATAACTGATAACTGGCATATTGAATAACCATAAACTTGCTAACTGAAAGACTGTATAACTGGTAACTGAGGTAAATTGATGACCATAAAACGTAATAACTACTTTCGTACTTTCTAGTAAGGTTATGCTCTGATATGTACTACTATCCATTGAATCCCACTTCCAACATCCTCTCAAGTCTCATTTGTTACTAACTTGTACTCCATAATTATACCACAATGGGAAATCATCCTCTCTAGAATCTTGGATTTTTCTTGCCCGTCTCTTGGGTATTAGATACGTATGGAATTCGATAGGAAGAGAAGGTTACTTATTGATCTAAGATTCATGGAACGACCTAGAGTAGAAAGAAATGAGACAATCTTGGATGTCTTGGTAGTTAACCGTTTATACGAGTTGCCGGCACACACATATAAATGAAACTCTACTGGACACATCTTCAGAGACTCCCTAGGACTTTTGAACCTACTGCTTTGATATCAAGCTTTGTCACGCCCCGAACCTGGTCCTGGACGTAACACGTCACTCGGTGCCTGACTACATATGACCGAGCGAACCAACTGGCTGGCTAAATCAACATGTAATAACATAACATACTGAATGCGGAAGATAAACTAACACATGCTGATATACTGAAAGTCTAAATGATATAAATCAATTGCGGAAACACTAATATAAGCCTGAAACATATATGTACCAACATTGCTTAACCTTAAATGCATGTGACTCTGTCTAACTGTTACTTTAGTCTATGAAGCCTCTTAATGAAACATTGAAAACACTGAATGCCTGAAAATACTGAAGACTGTAAGGTAATGATAATGCCCCAAAAGAACTCGGGATCACCAAATAGCTGGTACGAGAATCCTAGCGCTCTGAATCATCAACCTGTAAATCATTACCTGCATCGTGAGACGCAGGCCCTGGGCAAAAAAGGACGTAGTACATTTGAATTGCACTGGTATGTAAAGCAACTGAAAGAAAGAATTATAAATACTGAAACTAAAACTAACCTGATGACAGAGAATTGATAATTGATAACTGAAATGATAACTATTGAAACTGAAACTAAAATGATAACTGATAGCTGATAACTAATAACTGATAACTGAAATGATAACTGAGAGCTGAATTGAACAAAGGAAGTAAGGTTATGAGTACTCCCTCTTCTGAATGATGAACCAGCTGTTTATCTGAATAAATAAACTGCGGACTCAGGCCCAATATATATATATATATATATATATATATGTGCACAAACTTCGGCCTCGGGCCTAAGTATACGTATACATAAGTGCGGCCTCAGGCCCAAAATGCATAAAGCATAAACTACAGCCTCGACACCAAATACAGGTGTTCAACATTCAGTAACTTAGAATCAGGAACTGAGAATCATACTGCAATACATCATACTAAAATACTGAACCATACTGAGTTACATGATACCGGAATAACGAATAGGACTAGACTGAGATGTTTATTCATAATAAGTTGATTTGTCATAACTGAAACTCATAGAATATTGAATGACTATGAAACTATTCCATCTATCGAATAGAAGTTCTACGACTATTCTTGGAACTAAGGCATAATGAATTTATGAGGAAACTAGTAATTGTCATAGTTAATGGGGCGTAGGGAGAATCATAGACATTCCCAAACGTAAAGAGTTAGCCTCACATACCTTAACTTCCTTCTCTTGAGTGTAATACAAAGTTTGTGAACCCTTCAACTTTAATCTATAATAATATACGTCAAAGGGATTCCATATTAGCTATGATACTCATGTTTTGGTAACTTAAGCATTTTATCAAACACACGGTGGGAATAAAGCTTCATAGTCCTTATTAATGGTGTCTCTACACCCAATAACCCATTCTCTTGCTCCTATGTAAATTCTACAGTCTCAAATTGTTATAATCAATATTATTCTTTATCACCCATAAGGTAAACAACACCCTTAACCAATAATCAACAATCAACACACCAAACCTATAATCGTTCATGCTTTTCTATCAAACCCATCAACTCATATCTTATGAACTAGGGTCTGTAATCATTAAACCAATGCTAGAATCAATTAGAGGGTGAAGACATTACCTCTTTGAAGTTCAATCCCCTTGAATTCGAGTTCTAAGGCCTTCTCTCAACAATGATGTCCCAATCGAATATCTAATGATATGGAGGGTTTACCCATGTTAATAAGATGTTGGAAAATTAAAATTAACTTAGAATCGCCATTAGAACTTACCTTGGGTGATGGAGGGACCCATAAGAAATTAGGTTTTTGAGAGCTCTCCTTTCTAGCGCACGTTTTTATGTTTTGGGGTTGTGGGAGACGAAATAGGGATTTAAAATGAATCTCCAAGTGAGACCCGCATACACGTAGGCCCTACCATGCACCTGACCGAGGAAAATGGCAGGAACAATGCCGCATGTGCGCGGTCGCGGTCGGGGCGCACACTGGGCGCGGATATTGCACACTGTTCTGTAAAACGCATATAACTTTTTGCACAAAGATCCATTTGGGCTCCACAAGATGTTGTTGGAAAGATATTTTAAAGGCATGCAACTTTTATGGTTAGTGTCTTCCCAAATACCTTACAGGTTTTCCACTAAAACTCCTGCAAGACTGATATTTTGTAAACTTCGTAGATTTTATCAAATCTTGTATACCTCACTCTTCATATTGATTCTAAAATAACTATTTCCACCTATACTCATACCAATAGAACTTCATATTTCCAAATATAACCTTACTACTCATTTAACACATTTATACCTAAGCTGAATTTATGGGGTGTTACGTGGCCGTATGTTCGGATCGGGTTTTGGATGACTCGGGAGCGTTTCGGCGTCTACTGTGGAAGTTGGCATTTTGGAAGAAAATCATAAATTATGATTGAAGTACATTTCAGTGTTATCGATGTCTGTTTGGGATTCTGAGTATAAGAATAGCTTCGTATAGTGATTCTGGTATTGGGAGCGTGATCGAAAGTGAATTCGGAGGTCCGTAGGTCGTTTTGAAGTCGTTTGGCTAAAGTTAGAAATTTGAAAGGTTTTTGAGAAGTTTGACCAAAAGTGGACTTTTTGATATTAGGTTCGGATTCCAATTCCGATTTCGGAAGTTAGAGTCGGTCCGTAATCTCAAATGTGACTTGTGTACAAATTTTGGGGTCAATCGGACGTGATTTGATAGGTTTCGACATCAAATGAGGAAATAGGAGTTCTAAAGTTCATAAAGCTCGAATTGGAGTGCGAAGTTTTGGTGTCATTTTATGTGACTTGAAAGCTCGACTAGGTTCGTAATGTGTTTTGGAATTTATTGTTGTGATTATACGGGGTCCCGGAGGTCTCGGGTGGATTCTGAGTGGTTAACTGAACGGATGGGAGTTCGGAGATAGAACTGAAGCCTACTGTCATCAGGTGTAACCGTACCTGCGATCTCTTGGACGCTGGTGTAGAGCCATAGAAGCGGCCTTAGTGCCGCACAAGCAGAAGTGGCTGGGCTAGGCTGGGACCGCAGATGCGGTCATTTTTCCGCAGAAGCGGGACCGCACCTGCGGAAGGAAGGGCGCAAATGCGGAGTTGAGGGGCTGAAGGAGTTCCGCAGAAGCGGATTATGGGTCGCATCTGCGGAACCGAAGAAGCGGTCAAGTGACCACAGGTGCGTAAATGCTGGAGGCAGTGAGGATTTTTAAATCGGAGGTTTGGCTCATTTCAACCCCATTTCTCCATGGGAGACAATTTTGGAGCACCTTTGAGGTGACATTTCTACCACCAAGCATGCGGTAAGTGGTTTATACTAGTTTGAGTTAAATACATCGATTATGTATATGTTTTAACATGAAAATTGGTAGAAAGTTGAGATTTTGAGGAAAAAACTAGAAATTTATATTTTTGAATTTTGACCACGAGATTGGACATGGGATTTGGAATAAATTATATATTTGAGTTCATGAGGTTATGGGTAAACTTTATCTTCGAAAAATTTCGGAATCCGGGCACGTGGGCCTGAGGGTGATTTTTATCGACTTTGCAATTGCGGTTAGAAATTGTTATGAGTAATTGAGTGTACATTTATGGGTTTGCGTGATTATTGATTTGTTTTAGAGCGTTGTGCGTTGATTTGAGTTGTCGGAAGGGCTTGGGAGCCGGTTACGGAACTTCGGAGCAAGGTAGGTCTCCTTTCTAACCTTGTAAGGGGGAATTGTCTCCATAGGTAAAATAATTAATTATGTACTACTGTTTGTGGGGGGATACGTACGCACGAGGTGACGAGAGTCCATGTGTAACTACTATAATGCTTAAGTCCGGGTAGTCTAGGATCCAAAAGCATGCTTACTTGCCGTACTTGTAACTTTATTGTCAATTTAAAATGTTAAAATCATATCAAACTTGGCAAATGAATTTAAAAAATTAAACATTATTTTCTTAACCGTTAAAGTAGAAATTTGTAAATTTCCTGCGTAATTATTTTCACGATGAAGTCTTGATTGACTGTTTGAATATGTGTATCTATGAGTACCTGCGTCGCATGTATGACTCGCGAGCGGGGTAACTCTTTATTTATATGTAACCGCTTCGCAATTATATTCCACAAGCGAGGTGATCCTTTCCTCTACTCTCATGGGAGCGGGTCGTTCGCCTCGGCAGGTTAATAGATGCATCCATGGTTCGCGTTGTTTGACCCTTCGGCAGTGTACCTTTTATTAATTTGTTGGATCGGGCCGTACGTCCTCGACATGATTTGTGCATGTTGTATTGTTGCCTTGCAAATTTATGAGTAATGTTATTTCTTCCTTGGCCTGAGATGAATTGTTAAATGATGAAATATGAACTTTTGGAAAATCTCTTATTATTAAAGGAATCGTTTACATGCTTCCTGTTTATCGAGTTTGAAATTACCTTATAAAATTCATACTTGTGCACATTTTGGTACTTGAATATTTGGACCACTAGTAAGCGTCGAAGTCGACCTCTCGTCACTACCTCTTCGAGGTTAGGCGGGATACTTACTGGTTACACGTTGTTTTTGTACTCATACCACACTTGCTGTGCATTTTGTTGCACAGGCACATGCATGTCTAGTGGCCTAGTTTGGCGCAACGGCATGGTTGATGCGGAGACTTAGGTGAGCTGCACCTCTCGAGACGACCGCAGCAGACAGAGTCTCCTTCAGAGTACTGTATTGTATTTTCTTTATTGTCCAATTGTATTCCGGACGGTTATTTTGTTACATTCTATTTTCTAGAAATTGCTCATGCACTTGTGACACCGGGTTCCGGGATAACTTTGGAATTTATTCATTATTTACAATTTGTTAAAGACATTATTGTTTACTCAATGGAAGTTCGTAATTATTATTTAATGTAATGAAAAGTAATGATTTCAAGAGTATTAAAATAAAGATTTAGTTAATTTCTTGGCGGTGTCTTGCCTGACAATGGTGTCCGGCACCATCACGACCTTTTTGGATTTGGGTCGTGACAACATGGTATCATAGCACTAGGTTCCCTTAGGTCTCACAAGTCATGAGAAAGTCTAATAGAGTCTTTGTAACGACCTGGTCGATTGTTTTGAAAGTTAGCGCCCCGATCCCCTAATAACCGCTTCTCCCATGTCTATTTATGTTATTGGAACTTGTTGGAGCGTTTAGTGATGAAATGCGGGGTGATTTTGGACACATAGTCCATAAATGTGGAATTTAGCTTTAGGAATCTGGCCGTAGCTAGAGCGGTGTGAATACGGATTCGGAATCGAATTCCGTCTACTCTGTTAGCTCCATTGGGTGATTTCAGGGTTAAGAGCGTGTTCGGAATGTGTTTTCGAGGTCGGTTGTAGATTTAGGCTTGAATTGGCGAAAGTTAGAATTTCGGCGATTTTGGCTGATTGGTGAAATTTTGATATCGGACTCGGAATGGAATTCCGAAAGCGACAGAAGGTCCGTAATGTCATTTATGACCTGTGTGCAAAATTTTAGGTCATTCAGATGAGTTTAGGCATGATTCGGCATCCAATGTGGATTTTAGAAATTTCATATGTTCTTAGGCTTGAATCTAGGCGTAATTGATGATTTTGATGTTATGAGATGTGTTTTTAAGTCTCGACCAAGTTTGAATGAGGTATTAGAGTTGGTTGGTAGTTTTGGTTGAGGTCCGGGGGGCCTCGAGTGTATTTCGGATGCTCAATGGGTTAGATTTGGATTTAAGAATGCATCAGATTTTGTTGTTCTGGTTTTCTCTTGTGCGTTCGCGTGGGTGTAGCTGCAAATGCATAGGCATAATAGGCTTCAGGGGTTTTTAGTGTTTCGCGTTCACGGATAGCAGGGTGCATTCGCGTAGCTTTGAGCTGAGGTCCCAGGGGTTGGGTCATTACGCTTCGCGTTCGCAGGCCTTGGAACGCGTTCGCAGTGGGTTATCGCACTCCCCCATTCGCGTTCGCATAGGAAATTTCTGGGCGCGTGTTCTTTACTCATCGCGTTCGCGATTGCCCTTCCACGAACGCATAGGTCAATACCTGGGCAGATTCTTTAAGACACAAAATTGAGGGTTAAAGCCTATTTTCACCATTTTTTTAATTAGGGAGCTCGGGAGGGGCGATTCTTGGAGACTTTTGCACCTGGATAACTTGGGTAAGTAATTTCTATCCATTATAGATCAATTTCCATGATTCCAATCTTAAATCTAACCTTTAATTTCGAAAATTTTGCATAGAAAATGGGGAAAATGGGATGAACTTCATAGACCGAATTATTGAGTTTTGATTGGGTGTTTGACCTCCGATTTGAGAGATTCTTATATGGTTAGACTCGTGAGTGAATGGGTGTCCGGAAAATATAAATTTTACCCGATTCCGAGACATGGGCCCGGGGGACTTTTTGGGCGAATTTCCAAATTTCGCGTATTAGCTTAGAAATAATTAGCTATTTTGTTCCCTTGAATTGATATTTACTTTATGCAATAGATTTGAATATATTTGGGCCACCTGGAGTCGGATACTCGTGGCAAGAGCGTGGTATTGAGTTGATTAGCGCAGTCAAGGTAAGTGGCTTGCCTAACTTTGTGTTGGGGACTTCCCCTTAGGCATTTTTATACTGATTTTGTTACGTGGACTCTGTGTACGTGAGGTGACGAGTGCATACACGGGTCATTGTTGCTAAAATCCTATTTTCACTTCCATGAAATCACTCATTTTCATTCCTATATTACTGTTTCTTGTCTTAACTGAGTAGTTAGCTTAAGAGTAAGCATGCCTACCTGTCCTTACTTGGTTACCCCTTATTTGCTACTAGTTGCACCATGCTTAGGTAGCTTTACTCTATTCTTGCTTGTTAATTTCCTGGACTATTTAATTAAGCCGTATCCGACATACTTCTGCTTTGCATATTTAAATTGGGACTACGGACCAAGATCCGGGAGCTTTTCCCTGTACTGCATTTCATATTTAAATTGGGACTACGGACCGAGATCCGGGAGCTTTCCCCCTATACTGAAATGCATATTTAAATTGGGACTACAGACGGAGATCCGGGAGCTTTTCCCTGTACTGCATAGCATATTTAAATTGGGACTACGGACTGAGATCCGGGAGCTTTCCCCTTGTACTGCATTCCACATTTACTGTTGAGATATATGTTGTGCTAAGCCGAGGGCTCTCTGTTTGTTATAAATTCTTCCAGTTTCCATTAATCCTGTTTATCATTGCTCATCTATGTTTTACTGTTTTAAATTTATATTGACTTATTTTAAAAACTCAGTAGAGCCTCGACCTGACCTCGTCACTACTTGACTGGGGTTAGGCTTGGCACTTACGGAGTACCGAATGTGGAGTACTCATGCCTTTTCCTACGCATGTTTTCCCCATGTGCAGATCTAGGTACCATCACCCAGTATCGTGGCTAGGAGTCGTTCTAGCAGCTGCCAGGAGACCGCGAGGTAATTCCGCGTCCGCAGATTCCCACAAGTCCCCTTCTACTCTAGTATAGGCATAGAGGACTTATGTATTTTCCACTATTTCATTGTATATAGCTACATTTAGTACAGAGCTTGTGACTATCGTGACATTCCGGGTTTTGAGAAGTGAAAGTGTACATGCTGAGTAGCTATGTTATATCTACTTGAGTTCTTTTCTGTCTTTATTTTATTAATTCTATTATTTTCCGCAAATTTTAGGCTTACCTAGTCTTAGACTAGGTACTGTCACGATACCTTTCGGAGGGCAAAACGGGTCGTGACAGTCTTGTGGATCAGTACAGAGACGTCTGTACTTATCTTTGAGAGGCTACATGGCTGTTAGGAGTACTTCCCTTCTTGATTCCTCATCGTGCGGTTTTATTTCTTTGAGGCTTATGCCTATGTTTCCTTTCTACTCAATCTTATTCGACGCGAAGTTCTTGCTATAAATCGGGAATTTGAGGAATATTAATGGTACTACAAATATGGTGTAGGATGCTACTCCCTGCATAGTTGGTTGGGGCTATTGTCGTTGCCTTGCAGAAGGATATTCTATCTTTTCACCTTGGTAGCTGCACTCCTGAGAGATTTTAGGCTATGCGCAGATTGCTATGATGCTCATGATTGGTTATCGCACGGTATTGATGTGATGATAGGATGCTTGCCCATATGTCGGGGCAGTGAATAACTTGAAGGGAGGTCTGCTCAGAGCGTGATTTTGAGATTCAGTATTTTATTTCCGATGGAGGAAGGGCAATTGGACTATAAATGTTCAGGTTTGGATCGATAGAGTAATGAGACTTGGTGTTTTCAAGTGTGGTGGAATTTTCATCTGCGACGTGGTGTCATCGTCCTCGCTTGAATGGGTTATGTTTGCCGGTGTTATGATCTTCCATAATTCGCCTTTGGGGAAGGATATTGTGAGATAGTATTGGAGAAACGACTGTCAGAGATTGCAGGGTGCGGTGGTTCAGGGTTGAATGAGTATTTCTAATGCCTACAGCTTGAGAAGGAGGATCTTCGGAAAGGGTTGAAGTTAGTAGCGATCTATCGGTTCAAGTGATACAGAGATAGATATTGATTTAAGGCAACAACTGGGTAGAAAATTATGAGGAAGAGCATGCGGGAAGTGTCTTGTGGTGATTAAACTTCTAGGCGGCCAAGTATAGGAGGCAGGAGTCGAGAAGTTGCTTAAAAGAGTTGGTTTGACCTAAGTGGGAGAGTGACAGAGTAGCATATGGGTTCAGTGGAAGGATACCATACACTTGGAGGAAAGTTTAGAGTGATTTGGGAGTTTTAGTGGACGGTGATTGGGTCCACGGGCTTGATTTGAAATATTGGCTATTATATGGCGGGAAATTGGATGCAACAGAAATGAGCTGCTTGGTATGAAGAAGGATGCAATATAACCTTGAATTTGAAGAGATTGTCGCGCATTTAGTTGATGTCCATAAGGAGCGAACAGACTGGTTCATTTGGTGAATGAGCACGGGCTCAGGATGGGTTATCGATGTCATAGTTATTGTACCCCGTGCAGCAGCGTTGGAGGATGTCGACGTGTAATTTCCATAGGTGGGTTATCTTTTGTGAGCAGGTCAGCAGCTGCGTGGTTGGCACAGCTTCTGCGAAGAATTTTACTGACTATCTAGTAAGAATTCGAATATGTGAATGTTGTTATAGATTCAGAGTGTTCATGGGATGCTAACGAAAGGATTTCGGGGAATTTGGCCGGTTGATTGCGCAAGGTCACGTCGTCAATGAAGAGATAGTCTTGGTGGGTTCCAGAGTGGTGTAATAGTAGCTTCAAGCTAAGTGGGAGAGTCCCACCGCCTACTGTTGGATTGCATGGTCGTTTGTTTATGAGATTCCTAGTTATCGGTGTATTTGTGAGTTATTGCATCTAAAGGAAAAGAACATAAGTAATAATTTGAGCAAAGGGATTGTCAGGAGTGTGCTATAGTTGGCCTTATAGACTCATGTTCGAGCTTTGGGAAGATTCAGGATTTATGCTTCGTACAGAGGTGATTTGCAAAGGAAGCGATTCAGTCGGGTGCTTCATTGATATGGGTGTTCATGTGCTAGCGGAGCCTGGGAGTTGATTATATTTGGGACCAAGCCAGAGTGGGTGACTCTCAACAATGGTCCTAGTGGATTCAAAGATTAAATGCGGTGCCTAAGGATTTCAAGCCCGCGATATGGTTAAGAATCGAGCTTTTCCAGTGGATTATGACAAGAGGACCGGAATGTTCTATGATATTTTCGGCTTGCAGTGTAGCATTTGGAGGAAAAAGAGAAAATGACTTCGGATCCGTATAGGAATTATCAGAATGGATGTACCAGTTGAAGATGCGAATGTGCGTGCGAGGTGGGTATCAAACGATTCATGGTTTTGGAGACAATGTGGTCTCATAGAATGGGGTCACTCAATGCGAGTGCGGGTTTAGGTTTATGATGTAAGGAATGAAGCTATTATTATCTCTAAGGCAAATTAAGAATAATTAAAAGAAGTTAGACTGGTTGGCCATGGTTGAATTGGTATATTGGTGGCCGTGATCGGTTCCTTCAGCGATTGAGTTATGCATGTGATCTGTGACGGTACGTACGAGACTTGATGGCCGCCGTAATTGGTTTTATTGGAAATATCCAAGTAATTTGGCCTGTTGTGTGAAGGCGGATCCCGGAAGGGTTATGGTGGCTTAGACCACTACTTGAGGATTTGAATGTTCTACGGTTATGAGAATTCACTCGTGTGCTGTTATGGTTCTCTTGGAACAAGTTAAGTAAAAAGTTTCTATATGATTAGATTTTTACCCTATTAGTGGTTCAGGAGTTATGATGAGATTCATGTACGATTGCATATTGGCGTGTTAGGTGAAGTGCGTGGTAGGAAATTTGAAAGTGAGGATCAGGATTGCGGTTCGGTGTTTGAAAGGATGTCATGAGCTCGGATGAGCAGGAAAGGGATTTGAATGTTTAGAGCAAGTTGGTATTATCTTAAACGTCACCTGAGATCTGTGTTTTGTGAAGGAGGCTTTGCATCCTAGTTAGGTTTTCTTGATTTGCTTTACACCGTTAGTGCAGCCGGTGGTATGGATGTGCGGACTTGTTACCTTGTGTGGAAGGTCGTGGGAGCGTGACCACAGGAAGATTGTATAAGTGTGACATGTAGTCACTTGATTCATTGAAGATTTAAACCAAGTATGAAGAATGTGGTAATATCGCTTATTTGAGAATTCTGGATGGAGGGTGTCACGCCCTTTTTTTCTTGCGAAATCGGGTTTCGACATTTTTTGGGACAACTCCTATTTTGAGAGGGTAGAGAATTGGAATTGAGAGATTCGCCACCTAACAGATCAAGGTGTTAGGGCACCTAGAGCAAATAACTCATATAACCAGTTTACATCACCAGAGATTGGGTAAGGGCTCAAGTTACCTCGATGGGAAGGTGTTAGGCACCCCTCGAGTTCCACAACAGTGAGTCCCGGCCGAGCTTAAATTAACAGAAATTAGTCNTTTTTTATCCTATAGTATCACCCCCTACAATACTTTGTAACTCCCTCAAGTCGAGGTGTTACTCATAGTACTTAGCACACGGACTATCATCTCCTTACTACCCGATTACTATCTTTAAGAAGTTACTTAAGCGTTCTAGTTGATTCTAGCTCGTTCCCTATGCATGCACTACTCGTCCCTTATCTATGGCCCTGGAGGTATCAAGAGCTCTATTTGGGATAGTTCTAGACCCAGCCTATGTTGCTCAAAAATGTAAAATCTAGCGACAAGAAAAAACAATTAGGACTTTCAGATAAAAATCAAATATAGGCTCATATTGACCTCCACACATAGAAAAGCAAATGCAAGTAATCAAATCAGCAAACTTTATTAACCTTAAAGTCCTATAGGCAGGATATCTATGTGAGAAAACAGAGTGCAAAGGCAGTTTTATCAAGGCGAGTGTTAAGACCTGTTGTTTTCCTACTGATTTTATTCAGTATAATCTGGGCATTTCAGGCAGTAATACATCACAAATATAAACCCATAATTATTATTAAGTCCTACAGGTATATTGCCTAAGTTATTGACAGTGCAGAGGCAGTTTTATTAAGGCGAATGTTAAGACTTGTTGTTTGCCTACTAATTATTCAGTATAATCTGAGCACTTCAGGCAGTAATACATCACAAATATAAACCTAGAATTATTATTAAGTCCTACAGGTATATTACCTAAGTGATTGACAATGGCGATTGAATTAGAACCAATTAATGGAATCATATAGGCATGATTTCTACAAGTTTAATGGTTACAGACCTATAAACATGATTTCTACGTGTAGCACTGATTTTAACTTTATAGAGACATGTTTTATTTCCCTTTTTAATCGTATAGGCATCTTTCTAATTATTGTACTGACTTAAGGTCTATAGGCATGGTTTCTAGGTTTGTAACTGGTTTTAGTCCTATAGACATGGTATCTATTACTGAATTGATTTAAATCCTATAGGCATGATCTCTAGGTGTGAGACTGATTTTTTATCCTATAGGCATGATATATATTAAACCATGTATGGGCAGAAATTATGCAGATTGCCAGGAAAACGATTGAATCAAACATCAAGGTCCTATAGGCATGATTACTAATGCACATTTGTTGATTCTTATGAACATGACTTCTTAATATGCAATTTAATGTCAACCCTATAGGCAGGATTTCTAATATGCAAATATAGAACTCATAATTAATACCATCACGAAAGTCTTATAGGTAGGATTTCTAAGCATACAGGTTTTTAACAAATGAGTAGAATTAACAGTATAACTAAATCTTATGGGCAGGATTTCTATCTCGTTTAACAAAGGAAATAAGAAACCCCTCAACTTTACTAAATATCCCCAGAATTTATTTATTACAAAGTTATTACATATCATAATAGAAAATGAATTACATAATAGTAATGGAACACTATAGGGAGCCTTCATTAGGCCCTGATAAACCTAGAACAAGGCCTTCCAACCATCATAACAGCATAGTGATTCATCCATAGCACATTAGAACCAGGTTTCCAGTATTTCAAAGTTTCCAAGGGCCTTAGGGACCCAGGGCAATGCTCACACCAGAACCACACAATCAGAAGATAGTTCACAAGAGATTGGAAAAACCAATTCCCAGTGTGTCAGAGTTTACAGGAGTCTCATGGGGACCCTGACCAGTACTCACAGTGAGGCGGTTGAGACCCTAAGGGACTAAGAGTGGAGGTTTAAAAAATCAGTATGTAAAAGGAAGTAGGGGGCAGATTTCGAAACAGTTTGATTTCAGAAGATACAAGGTTTAGAACACAGAATTGCAGGCAGAACTGCATTTGAAACAAGAAAGGTTTGCAAAGTTGTTCATGCCCAAACACAGTTTAAATAAGTTGAAATTTGGAAAAGTCTAGTTAAGCTAGGTGTTCATGCTAGCATTTAGGACATCCTTATTAAACCAAACAGTCAGAACCCGCATGAATCCAAGACATATTAGAAATCAAGTTGCCAAATCATATAAACGAAAGAACAAGAAGCCTAGTAACAAAACAAGTTTCAAAGGTTTAAGACTAATTGACTACTTAACCTTCTGACATTATCCTAAAGATACCCAAATTCAGAACACGTTCAGAACAACATATAGGAGACAGGTTATGCACATTTCTTAAGAGGATTCATATTATTCAAAATAACCAATCTCAGACTAACAGTATCAACTATAGGACTAAAAGAGAATCATAGAAGCATAAAGGCACAATCATGCTAAAAATAAAGTTCAAACATGTTGTTCGAACAACACAGATTGTGGAGACATAGAAAATAAAATGGCAAGGGAATAATGACTTACCAGTTAGGCAGGAAAGTAAGAAAGTACACCACAATAGTTAAGATCAATTAGTCTTGGCTTTCAGGCGGCCAAGACCAGAAACAAACGAGCAAAGAGAACTAGAGTAAAGAGATTCTATGTTTTCAGTGAGAGTATTGAGAGTTCAACTCTGCCTAAAGGGGAAAGGGAGAGGGATTTAAATAGTATTCAATTAGGCAAACAAATAAGGAAAGAAATTATCACATGTGAACAGTAAAGAAGAAAGAACTTTAAAAGCCTAGTTTTAGGTAAACCTCACAAAATCGGTAGAAAATGAAGGCAATCAAATATACACTGCATGCGATAAACATAGACAAGAAATTATTCAAAAAGAAACACCAAATTGAACCAGATCTAGTCCATATTTAGGGTCAGAAACCCTAATTTAGGGTAAGTAAGAGAAATCAACAAAAATAGGCGAATTTATGCATAAGAGGACGAATATAGACGGGATAACACTTAAAATTAAAGTTTGAACCAATTTTGGTTCAAATCAAAAGAGGATCTGAAAACCCTAACCTTAGGGTTAAGTACGAATCGGTGAGAGATACAAAAATAACCGTACTCACAAAGAACATGCGATGAACACAGACGAAATAAATAACAAGTTAAAGATTTGAACCAGTTTTTGTTCGATTCTTACAAGATCTTATTTCCATATGACTCAAGCAATTAGGTAATACCAAAAACGGGTAGCCAGTATTGAGGAGGGGCCAATATGGTAAGGAGATGAGGAGGGAATCTCATCAGAGACGGGATTGGGGTGATTTTGGGTGACAATGGCTTAGGGTTTTGAGAGGAGAGGAGGGGTTTGAGAGGAGGAAGAGGCGTAGGTTTGGGTGAATGAGGATTAGGGTTTTGACGAGTGGGTTAATTAAAAGGAAGGTGCGATGTGGACCGTTGATTTCCAAAATCAACGGTCCTGATTCAAAGGGTCCTAGGTCGGGTATTTTTAGACGGGTATAGGTATTGGGCTAAAGGGTCCTGGGCTAAAGGTATTGGGCTGGTAAGGGGTGTTGAGTTAGTCCGAAATTAGGGTTTTAGTGGGCTAGATTTTAAATACCCAAATTAACAAGTAAACAATTTATAAATAATAATTAGTAAAATAAAAAAATATCACTTATGCATGAAATGATTTAAAATAATTACTTAATATTATAAAAATATGAAAAGTCATTTTCTGTATAAATAATGTAATTATGCACATATATAGGCTATTATTGTAAAATATGCAATTTAGCCTAAGGATGCAAATATAATTATAATAAATGCATACAAAAATATTTAAAGCTTAATATGGATATAAATGATGAAAATTAAATGATAAATAATCATAAAAAAATTTTGTGATGCAATTAATAATTATTTATATAATAAAAATGCAAGAATAAATTGATTAAAAGCCTTTAAAAATTATAGAAAATTATGGAAAAATACTTGATGATGCTCATGCACTATTTTGATGGTATATATGTATATTTAAAATGTATGAGGGAAAATTGGATATCAACAGAGGACCTTGTTGATAGGCTTTTGCCAGATTTCTCCATCCATTTCTGCGAGTATGAGTGCTCCTCCTGTTAATACTCTATAACCATATAAGGACCTTGCCAGTTGGGTGAAAGTTTTCCTTTGGATTCATCTTGATGTGAAAAGATCCGTTTCAGCACCAGCTGCCCCAGTTTGAAGTGTCTTGGTTTGACCCTTTTGTTGAAGCTTTGGACATTCTATTCTGTTAAAGTTGACCATGACACACTGCATTCATCCTTTTTCCGTCAATGAGGGTTAACTGCTCATAGAGGCTCCTTATCCATTCTGTGTCACTGAGTTCTGCTTCTTGTATGATCCTTAGAGAAGGAATTTCTACCTCGGTAGGAATGACAGCTTCGGTACCATAAACCAACAAATAGGGAGTTTCTCCGGTCAATGTGCGGATTGTGGTACTATATCCTAGTAAGGAAAATGGTAATTTCTCTTTCCATTGCTTGTGGTTCTCCACCATTTTTCTTAGTATCTTCTTGATGTTCTTGTTGGCAGCCTCTACGGCTCCGTTCATTTGAGGCCTGTACGCGGTGGAATTCTTGTGGTTGATTTTGAAAATTTTCACACATGGCATTCATCAGATCACTGTTAAGATTGGCAGCATTGTCAGTGATGATGGACTCTGGAACCCCAAATGGACAAACAATCCGATCTCTGACAAAATCTGCGACGACTTTCTTGGTCACAGCTTTGTACGATGCAACTTCAACCCATTTAGTGAAGTAATCGATGGCCACTAAAATGAACATGTGCCCGTTCGAAGCATTGGGTTCATTTGGACCAATGACATCTATTCCCCAGGCAGAAAAAGGCCAAGGTGCACTTGTTGCATTGAGTTCATCTGGCGGCACTTGTATCATATCTGCATGTATCTGGCATTGGTGGAATTTATGGACATACCGGATGCAGTCTGTTTCCATAGTCATCCAAAAGTATCCGGCCCTGAGTATCTTCTTGGCTAAGACAAAGTCGTTCATATGCGGGCCGCAGGTTCCGACATGTATCTCTTCGAGCAATTTGGAAGCCTCTTTGGTGTTAACACACCTTAACAGTCCTAGATCGGGAGTTCCTCTATACAGAATTCCTCCGCTTTGGAAGAAGTGATTGGACAGTCTCCACAATGTGCATTTCTGAGTATGGTTTGCATGCTCTAGGTATTCTTCTTTTGCCAAATATTCCTTGATGTCGTGGAACCAGGGATTTCCATCTATTTCCTCTTCAACATGAACACAATATGTCGGTTAATTATGGATCCTTACCGGAATGGGATTGATGAAATTCTTGTCTGGAAGTTGTATTATTGATGACAAGGTGGCCAGTGCATCTGAAAATTCATTTTGAATTCTAGGGACATGCTGGAATTCTGTCTTTGTGAACCTCCTCTTCACCTCTTGTACATGATGTAGATAAGGTAGTATTTTGGTATTCTTGGTAGCCCACTCTCCTTGTACCTTATGTACCAGCAGGTCTGAATCACTAATCACCAGCAGTTCATGAATAATCAAGTCAATGGCCAAGTTGAGCTATAATATGCAGGCTTCATATACCGCCATATTATTGGTGCATGGGAACCTGAGCTTTGCAGACACCGGATAATGTTGACCGGTTTATGATACCAAAACAGCCCCGATACCGACTCCTTTGAAATTTGCAGCTCCGTCGAAAAATGTTCTCCAACTGTCGTAGTCTTCAGCAATGTCCTCTCCTACGAATGATACCTCTTCGTCGGGAAAACACGTTTTTAGCGGTTTGTATTCTCCTCATACAGGATTTTCGGCAAGATGATCTGCCAATTCTTGTCCTTTGACCGCCTTCTGAGTTATATAGATGATGTCGAATTCACTCAGAAAAATTTGCCACTTGGCCAGCTTCCCGGTAGGCATAGGCTTCTGAAAGATTTACTTCAAGGGGTCCATCCTTGATATGAGGTACGTAGTATAGGCACAAAAGTAGTGCCTCAATTTCTGAGCTGTCCAGGTTAGAGCGTAGCAAGTGCGTTCCAGCAGAGAATACCGTGCTTCATCTGGTGTGAACTTCTTACTCAAGTAATATATGGCTTGCTCCTTTCTTCCCGTCCCGTCATGTTGTCCTAAAACACAACCGAAAGCTCCATCTAATACTGCAAGTTATAGTAGTAATGGTCTACCAGGTTCTGGCGGGACTAAGACTGGTGGTGTGGACAGGTATTCCTTGATCTTGTCAAAACCCTTTTTTACAATCTTTGGTCCACTTGGTTGTGGCATCCTTCTTCCACATTTTGAAAATTGGATCACATATCACTGTAGACTGTCCTATGAAGCGACTGATGTAATTGAGGCATCCCCAGAAACTCATCACGTCCTTCTTGTTCCTTAGTGATGGTAGTTCCTGTATAGCTTTAACCTTTGACGGGTCCAACTCTATTCCTCGGCGGCTGACAATGAATCCCAACAATTTTCCGGCAGGAACCCCGAATGCATATTTTGCGGGATTTAGCTTTAGATTGTACTTCCACAGCCAGTCAAAGAATTTCCTCAAATCTGCTATGTCATTTGTGGCATTATTGGATTTGATGATGATGTCGTCAACATACACCTCTATTTCCTTATGTATCATATCATGGAATATAGTTGTCAAGGCCCTCATGTAGGTGTCCCTAGCATTCTTCAGACCGAACGACATCATTTTGTAGCAATACACCCCCATGGTTTAATGAAGGCTATTTTCTCTGCATCTTCTTCGTCCTTCCATATATGATGATAACCCGCGAAGCAATCTACAAAGGATAGGAGTTCATGCTTGGCGCAATTATCAATCAGAATGTGTATATTTCGTAGTGCAAAAATCATCCTTGGGACTTGCTCTGTTTAGATCCCGATAATCAACACACACCCTAACTTTCCCATCTTTCTTTGGAACCGGTACAATTTTGGCTAACCAGGTTGGGTACTCAACTACCCTGAGGACTTTGGCTTTGATCTACTTGGTGACTTCTTCCTTGATTTTCAGGCTCAGATCCGGTTTGAACTTTCTGCGTTTTTGCTTCACTGGCGGACACATTGGGTTTGTAGGTAGCTTGTGAGCTACTATGGATGTGCTCAACCATGTCATATCATCGTATGACCATGAAAAAAATATCCTCATATTCTTTCAATAAATGAGTGTATTCTTCCTTCCCTGATGGTGACAAGTGGATGCTTATGCGAGTTTCCTTGATGGTTTCGGAATCTCCCAAATTGACTATCTCGGTTTCGTCCAGGTTGGACTTGGGCTTGTTCTCAAAATTCTCAACTATTTTGATAATTTCCTCAGTTATTACATCCTCTTCTTCTATTTCCTCCGAGTCACTGTCCTTGTGTTGAGTTGTCTCATTGCATGTCACAGTCGTTGGTTCATCAAGATAATAAATAGTAATGTTGTAGAGAGAAAGATATGAAAGAAAGATAGTAATAATAAAACATCAAGCCATTGGTTAATATTAAAATGTCAAATAAATATATAACTCAAATAATGTTTTACGAAATGAAATACTGAAAATATTATTTTAAACAAAGTGCTCAAGAAATAAATGATGCTAGAAGCCTTGCTACCCCGGGACTCGTCGGGCCCTTGATGGTGTAGCAGTCCAGTTCTGGAGAAATGCTCCCTTCTCCACTGTCTGAATGGTAAGGACTTCTTCTTCCTCCTCCTCAACTATCACACATCAATCCATATCATCATCTTCTAAAAACAAATTCCCCAGTGCATCCAGCGCTTCTTCTTCTTCGGATCCCCATATTGTATCGGCCTGATGGAAGGATTGGCTCAAATACGGTATTGGTTGCTCAAGATGGTAATATGAACCACTCCATGGTGGAGACCAATCATCATATTGTTTCCAGGTATACGGATATCCAAGCACAAAAGTTGTACTATGACGTTTCAGCTGTATTGGCTTGGTAATGCCTTGGAGTTTCTTCCCAAGTCCTTTGCCGGGTTCATACCCCGACCATGCCAGTCTGCTTTCTATTTTGCTGCTCCGCCATTTATCATTCTCAATTGCATTGATGCACTCAATGTAGTGATAAGTCTCTCCGCGCAACTTCCTTCTATTTTCCACGACCGGAACAGTTTGATTGGTATAAATGGGATTGCTCCCATATCCATGAATGATTACTTCTTGATAATTCCATTCAAATTTCACATCCTAGTGCAAAGTGGATGCAACAACCCAGCGGCATGTATCCAAGGTCGTCCTAACAACAAATTGTAGGAGGCGGATATGTCTAGCACCTGAAATTCAACATCGAACCAAGTGGGACCCTTCTGCAAGCATAAATTGGTTTCTCCGATTGTGGCTCTTTGCGACCCATCGAACGCCTTTACATTCATGGTCCCTGCTCGTATTTCATGCAAACCTTTGCCCAACCTTTTTAGATTTGTCAACGGACAGATGTTGAAGTTGGATCCTCCGTTTATCAAAACCCTGGCAATGAACTTATCCTAGCATTGCACTATGATGTGCAGTGCCCTGTTGTGGCTCAATCCCTCTGGTGGCATCTCATCTTCGTGAAAGGTGATCTTGTGGCTCTCCAGCACTTTCCCCACCATGTTGGACATTTCCCCACTGGTGATATTATTTGGTATGTACGCTTCATTCAACACCTTCATCAGAGCATTCCTATGCACCTCAGAATTTTGCAGCAGTGATATGATGGATATCTGGGCGGGAGTTTTGTTCAGATGGTATACCACAGAATATTCCCTTGCCTGTACCTTCCTCCAGAGATCATCCGGACCGGTTTCAATGATGGGTTGTTTGGTAGTGTCTTCCTTACTTGTTCCACCGAAATTCTCAGGTGTATATATTCTTCCAGTTCTGGTCATCCCTTGTGCAGCACCAGACTCTTCAATTTTCGTCTCCCTTTTCCTCCTGGCTTCGGCAACATAATCCCAAGGTATGACATTGGATTTAAAGGGCGGTGTGGATGCTACCGTCACAGTGAAGGGTGTGGTTACTTCTACTTCAAATAGAGTAGGTGTAGCTATAGGTGTTGTCACTTCGATTCAAATGTAGTTGATGTGTCTGTCTCAACTTTGACTGGTGGTTGTACCTATACCACAATAGAAGTGAGTGTGACTGCAGGTTTCTTAGGGTCATCGCCTTCCCGAATAAGCCCAATTAACCCTTCAGGATCTCATTCTTCATCAATTTCTATCATATTTACTCATGCACCCCTATGGTCCGGGAGAGGGTTATTGTGGACATTGGGCGTAGATTCCTTTGCTTGTATGACTTTGCTATCAATTAGTGTCTGAATCTTGTATTTCAGATTGCGGCATTCATCGATGGTATGTCCCTTCATGCCGGAATGGTATGCACATGTTTTGTTTGGTTGACCCACTGGGAGGAGTTTTCCATGGCAGCGACGGGAATATGGGTGACATATCCGGCGGCCTTCAATCTTTCATATAACTAGTTGATGGGTTCAGCAATAGGGGTGTATTATCTAGGTGGTTTGCAATCAAAATTGGGCCTGGGTTTTTGATAGTTTGGACGAGCTGAAGGTGAATGATAGTAGGTTGGTTGGGTGTTATAAGTGTGGTCGGCAGTGGCGGGTTGAGGATATCTGAGAGCTGAAGGTTAGTATGTGGGTGGAGGTAATTTTGGACCTTGGGCTACTATTACTGTCCCTACTGCTTTCTTCTTTGATATGCCTCCCAATTTTAATGCTTTGTTCGTGGCCTGTAGTGCCTCAAAATTTGTTACCATTCCGCTTTTGATACCTTCTTCATTCCTTTCTCCAAGTTTGATGATGTCGGAGAACTTGTGATTCTCAATGACTATTAACCTCTCATAATATTGTGGATCTTGAGCTCTAACAAAGAATTTGTTCATCTGCTCTTCTTCTAATGCCGGCCTAACCTTTGCTGCTTCTGACCTCCACTGAGTAGCATACTCACGGAAAGTCTATGTTGGCTTCTTCTTGAGATTTTGTATGTAGAAGACATCCGGTGCATTTTCTGTATTGAATCTGAATCTATCCATGAAGTCTGATGCCATGCTTACCCAATTAGCCCATTTCTTGGGATTTTGAGTTATGTACCAAGACAGGGTGTCTCCAATGAGGCTTCTCATGAACAGCTTCATGTGAATCCTTTCGTCCTTCCCAACCCCTATGAGCTTGTCACAATAGGTTCTCAAATGTACCTTTGGGTCGCCCGTTCCATCAAACATTTAAAACTTAGGAGGTTTGTAACCCTCCCGCAGTTCCAGGTCTGGCTGAATGCACAAGTCCTCATAATTCAGAACTTCAATTCCTTTACCTCCTTCAACAACCTGGACTCGGATTTTGAGATTCTTGAGCTCTTCTGCAACATTTTTAATGAGCAGGTCCTTCTCGGAAGATTCTGGTGTATATGAGATTGATTGAGTGGAGTGGGGTAGGGTTTCCACATATATGGGATTGTTTTGATGAATGTCGGAGGTTTGGGTGTAGTGGTGATCATTGGTTTAATTTTGAGGATCGGGGATAGGCTGTGGAGTATTCTGAGGTGTGATAAGTGGTTTGCGGATATTGAGTCGGGAGATGCTGGTGTTGAGGGGGTGTAGGTATGGATAAAAGATTAGGATTTGGGGAGGTGTTGCATATTGGTGGGGTGCGAGAGGATTTTGTGGATGTTGATTTGGTGTCTTTTGAGGAGGTATTAGGTTTTGGGTGTTTGGTTGGTTGATATCTGGGACGTTTAGGGTAAGGGGGTGGTTTTCCAAGTTGCGGACCTGCTCAATTTCCCGTTGCAATTCTAGTATTTTCTGCTCTAGTCGGAGGACCAAATCATTCTGTGCTGGAATACTCCGACCGTCTGAAGTTTCAACATTCTAAACATGCGCAGTATTTTCTTTCCGGATGCCACTCATATCATCCATCTTAGCCTTTCCCTTACTTTTCTGATTACCTGGAGGTGGAGGGCCTATGGATCTGGTGTGACATGCTGATGATGCCAGTATGTGTGAACCAACCCTGGGGAATGGGAATAATCAAAAAAGAAAGAAAAACATAAAGGTAGCCAAGTCAGTGAGAATTCTGGAAAAGTATTTGTAGTATTTAAACACATATTGTAGAAATATAAATTCTCGTCCTAATTTGGGAGCCTCGTTGTGCTCGATGTTGGCCTAGCGACAAGTAGATTTTGAGAAATTTAAATCCAATAATTGTCACATTTCATTAACGTGATAAATAAGAAAAATCAAAAACGACAATAAATAAATAAGTCACTAATTGTGTTTGCCTTATTACATTCGAAGAGTAATTCTAAAACAAATAAACCTAATCTACTTCTTCTCCAGGTTTGGCTTTCTTGGCTCCATTGATCAGGTTCCCCAGGCCGCGCATGTCCAGTAGTAGGTATGCCCTTGCTAGATGTCCTCCTTCATTACTCTCGACATTATGGCAGTCTATGACTCTTTTCCTCATCTTCCCCTCTAACTCCATTAAACCCTGCTCCAGATACTCCAGCCTTCCCGTTGACCTACTAGCCATTTCCCTCCATTCATTGATTGCCTCCATATCGATCTTGTGTTGTTCCAAATGCTCGGCCTCGGACTCGTGAACCCTTTTTCGCAGTCTGTTATACTTCACCTGTGCTTCAACAACTTCATTTATGACTTTGTTTCCTCGACCGACCCCTGGCTCGACTATTCCTGCTATGCTATCGTCCAACCATGATGGGTAGAAATACACATGCCCTGCATGGTATCGATCTGGTTCGATGGTGTCCTTTTCCACAATGACCTTCAAGTGCCACATGTGTTGAGCTTCACATTTTTACGGGATGTCATCATCTTGAAAATCTGCTCTGTAGTGACTCATTTTGGAGACTCACGGTATGACTTGTTTTCTACCAGCTTGTCTCATAACCTTGATAGGAACATAGGGGTGTATGCCCCTTAACCCGATCAACACCAAATGCGAAACATCCCTAGATCTGATGATGAATTCACTGGTAGGGAACCACTCTAACATACAATGAATCTGGTCCTCGGTCAAATTGTTAAAAAATTGTACCCATTCTGTAGCATTCTCTAGTTGAGCAAACCTGTCTGGGATAAAGGTCTTTATTTTGGGGTGATGGAAAGCTATGTGATCATTGCATGGTCTCTGTGGAAACTCTTGGCGGTATTGGCCTCTTTGGAGATGTTCCAGCAACCAAATCTGTAGCAGCAAATTACAACCCTCGAAATGTTTGAACCCTTTCTGGCATCGATCCAAAGCCCGATATATTTCTTCTATAATCATAGAACAATACTGTACATTTGTCCCTCGATTCCCTCCATTAAGGATTTGGTTACCATGGTCAGTCTGGTGTGAATCCTGTCCATTTTTCTTAGAAACACTATCATACGCAATAAACAGACGATGAACACGAAAATTCTACGATGAATCCAACCCAGGGAGGTGATGGAGAACTCATCATGAAAGATACGGTAAGATTTGTTGTGTCTGTATTGCTCACAAAGGAAATCAAAAGGTATGTAGGATTTCATCAAACATACCAAGTCGTCGTTATTTCTTAAGACCATCATTCTCAGAAACCCCCTGGGGTGCGATTTTTCGGTACCAATAAACCATGACTGTCCCAAGGTAGTCCAGCGAATTCTCCTATTTCCTCCAAAAGAGGAGTCATTTCTATGTTGCCAAAACGGAATACAGCCCTTTCTCCGTCCCAGAACATAGTAGCAGCTTCAATCAAAATGTTGTTTGGTAGGATGTCTAATAAGGAAGGTAAGTTTTCGAGGAACCTTTTCATATGATTTTTGTCACTTGACGGAAGGTACTTCCACCAATCTAGAAATAATGGTGGTATATCTCGGACCATGCCAAACCTGGGGACTTCGTGCCTCGTTTTCTAAAAAATAAACAAGGTTAGACCCTTTCTTCCTCCGGATTCGACTATTTATACATTAACGATTAGAATATCGGCATTTATTTCTCCAAATAATGCACATATCGTGGTTGCGTCCGTTGGGATTATGGAAAACCTAGTGGACTTTGGACAACGCTTTACTTAAAGCGTTATTATGCGGACAACATATTAACCCAGGCTAGGTTTGACCATGATGCATGTACAATTAAAGTGGGGTGACATAAGCCTTTCCAAATTCAAGAAGGGTGACATAGGAAGAGAACAGACACTCATCGAGTGTTGCTATGGTATTAAATACGTATGAGCAGAATATGATGTTGAGCATGATTTATGCAAAAAGAAAATAACACGTTGTCAAGTATTTGAACGATGAAAAATGATAAAATGCGGTATTTAATAATTGTAAAGGCATTTAAGAAAGAAAACAAAGAGACAAGTCAGTTTCCATAGTAAAAAGTAATAAACAGGGAAGAGAAATCATAAATGAATGAAGATAGGCAAATAAATTTTACATAGAGTGGGATGGGGAAGGGGTGTGCAAGTGTTAACGGAATAATAAAGACATGTTTAAAGACTAATTCACAAAACATGTTCATTATGGTAAGAGCCTTAAAATGTCCCCAGCAGAATTGCCATGCTGTCGTGCCCCCTTTTTCTCGCGAAATCGGGTTTCGACATTTTTTGGGACAACTCCTATTTTGAGAGGGTAGAGAATTGGAATTGAGAGAGTCACCACCTAACGGATTAAGGTGCGTTAGGGAACCTAGAGCAGATAACTCATATAACCAGTTTACATCATCATAGATCGGGTAAGGGCTCAAGTTACCTCGAGGGGAAAGTGTTAGGAACCCCTCGAGGTAAAAAACGGTGGGTCCCGGCCGAACTTAAATTAAACGAATTAGTCTAAGAAATTTGGACAAATAAAATATTCGATTTATTTTAGAACAAGAATGGGGGGTCCTAAGTTTTTTAGCCTATAGGATCACCCCGTGCAATACTTTGTAACTCCCTCAAGTCGGGGTGTTACTCATAGTACTTAGCACACGGACTACTATCTCCTTACTACCAGATTACTATCTTTAAGTTGATTCTGGGCACTTCGGGCAGTAATACATCACAAATATAAACCCAGAATTATTATTAAGTCCTACAGGTATATTGCCTAAGTGATTGACAATGTCGATTGAATTCAGAACCAATTAATGGAATCTTATAGGCATGATTTCTATAAGTTTAATGGTTACAGACCTATAGACATGATTTCTAGGTGTAACACTGGTTTTAACTTTATAGAGACATGTTTTATTTCCCTTTTTAATCCTATAGGCATGCTTTCTAATTATTGTACTGACTTAAGTCCTATAGGCATGATTTCTAAGTTTGAAACTTGTTTTAGTCCTATAGACATGGTATCTATTACTGAATTGAGTTAAATCCTATAAGCATGATCTCTAGGTGTGAGACTGATTTTCTATCCTATAGGAATAATATCTATTAAACCATGTATGGGCAGAAATTATGCAGATTGCTAGGAAAACGACTAAATCAAACATCAAGGTCCTATAGTCATGATTATTAATGCACATTTGTTGATCTTATGAACGAGACTTCTAATATGCAATTTAATGTCAACCCTATAGGCAGGATTTCTAATATGCAAATATAGAACTCAGAATTAATACCATCACGAAAGTCCTATAGGCAGGATTTCTAAGCATACAGGTTTTTAACAAATGAGCAGAATTAACAGTATAACTAAATTCTATAGGCAGGATTTCTACCCCGTTTAACAAAGGAAATAAGAAACACCCCAAATTTACTAAATATTGCCAGAATCTGTTTATTACAAAGTTATTACAGACCAGAATAGCAAATGAATTACATAATAGTAATGGAACATTATAGGGAGCCTTCATTAGGCCCTGATAAACCTGGAACCAGGTCTTCCAACCATAACAACAGCATAGTGATTCATCCATAGCACATTAGAACCAGGTTTCCAGTGTGTCAAAGTTCCCAAGGGGCCCAGGGAAACGCTCACACCAGAACCACACAATCAGAAGATAGTTCACAAGAGATTAGAAAAACCAATTCCTAGTGTGTCAGAGTTCACAGGAGTCTCATGGGGACCCTGAGCAGTGCTCACACTGAGGTGGTTAAGAACCTAGGGGACTAAGAGTGGAGGTTTAAAAAATCAGTATATAAAAGTAAATAGGGGGAGGCAGATTTCAAAACAGTTTGATTTCAGAAGATACAAGGTATAGAACACAGAATTGCAGGCAGAACTGCATTAAGAAAACAAGAAAGGTTTGCATAGTTTTTCATGCTCAAACACACAGTTTAAATAAGTTGAAATCTAGAAAAGTCTAGTTAATCTAGGTGTTCATGCGAGCATTTAGGACAACCTTATTAAACCAAACAGTCAGAACCCACATAAATACAAGACATGTTAGAAAGCAAGTTACCAAAAATATAAAAGACAGAACAAGAAGCCTAGTAACAATACAAGTTTCAAAGGTTTAAGACTAATTGACTACTTAACCTTCTGACATTATCCTAATGATACCCAAATTCGGAACACGTTCAGAATAACACATAGGAGGCAGGTTATGCACATTTCTTAAGAGGATTCATATTATTCAAAATAACCAATCTCATACTAACAGTATCAACTATATGACTAAAAGAGAGTCATAAAAGCATATAGGCAGAATCATGCTCAAAATGAAGTTCAAACATGTTGTTCGAACAACACAGATTGTGGAGACGTAGAAAATAAAATGGCAAAGGAATAATGACTTACCAGTTAGGCAGGAAAGCAAGAAAATACACCACAATAGTTAAGTCCCGAATCAATTGGCCTTGGCTTTCAGCCGACCAAGACCAGAAACAAATGAGCAAAGAGAACTAGAGTAAAGAGAATGTAAGTTTTCAGTGAGAGTATTCAGAGTTCCAGTCTGCCTAAAGGGGAAAGGGAGAGGGGTTTAAATAGTATTCAATTAGGCGAACAAATAAGGAAAGAAATCAAACACACATAAATAAGGAAAGAAATTATCACATCCGATCAGTAAAGAAGAAAGAACTTTAAAAACCCTAGTTTTAGGTAAACCTCACAAAATTGGCAGAAAATAAAGGCAATCAAATATACACTGCATGTGATGAACATAGAAAAGAAATTATTCGAAAAGAAACACAATTGAACCAGATCTATTCCAAATTTAGGGTCTGAACCCCTAATTTAGGGTAAGTAAAAGAAATCGACAAAAATAGGCGAATTTATGCATAAGAGGACGAATATATACGGGATAACACTTAAAATTAAAGTTTGAACCAATTTTGGTTCGAATCAAAAGAGGATCTGAAAACCCTAACCTTAGGGTTAAGTACGAATCTGTGAGAGATACGAAAATAACCGTACTCACAAAGAACATGTGATGAACACAGACGAAATAAATAACAGGTTAAAGATTTGAACCAGTTTTGGTTCGATTCTTACAAGATCCGCTTGCCATATTACTCAAGCAATTAGGTAATACCAAAAATGGGTAGCCAGTAGTGAGGAGGGGCTAATATGGTAAGGAGATGAGGAGGGAATCTCATCAGAGACGGGATTAGGGGTGATTTTAGGAGACGACGGCTTAGGGTTTTGAGAGGAGGGGTTTGAGAGGATACATAGGAGGAATGTTTGGGTGATTGAGGATTAGGGTTTAGACGGGTGGGTTAATTAAAGGGCAGGTGCAATATGGACCGCTGATTTTGAAAATCAACGGTCCTGATTCAAAGGGTCCTGAGTCGGGTTTTTCTAGATGGGTATAGGGATTGGGATAACAGGTCCTGGGCTAATGGTATTGGGCTGGTAAGGGGTGTTCGGTTAGTCCGAAAATGGGGTTTTAGGAGGCTAGATTTTAAATACCCAATTTAACAAATAAACAATTTATAAAAAAATAATTAATAAAATAACAAAATATCACTTATGCATGAAAATTATAATTACTTAACATTATAAAAATATGAAAAGTCATTTTCTATACAAATAATGCAATAATGCACATATATAGGCTATTATTGCAAAATATGCAATTTAGCCTAAGGATGCAAATATAATTATAATAAATGCATCCAAATATATTTAAAGCTTAATATGGATATAAATGATGAAAATTAAATGATAAATCACCATAAAAATTATTTGTAATGCAATTAATAATTATTTATATAATATAAATGCAGGAATAAATTGATTAAAAGCCTTTAAAAATTATAGAAAATTATGGAAAAATACTTGATGATGCTCATGAACTATTTTGATGTTATATATGTATATGTAAAATATATGAGGGAAAAATTGGATATCAATAGAGGGCGCTCAGTTTATTTGGTTTCAGACTGTGGGAGTTTGTTCCGGTTATGATGGTTGCTCTTATGAGTTATGGGAAAAAGGGTGTTATTAGAGACCCGTGAAAGGTTATTAGCCTAATACGGTGCGATCAGAATCATCTTGAGGTCTATGGATGGATTTAAATATGAATATGGGCGTCGTCGTTAGCTATTTCATGTAATATTATGTTGTGTCATACCAGTCGTGAAACAACTTGATAAATTTCTTATGTGTTGAGGTTCCGCGTAGCGATGGCGTAATGTGATCAGGATGGATCTTGAGACTCAGAGCATACATCGCACCTCGGTTGTGCTCGAGTTGTTTTAGCGTTTGGCTCCACCGGTCTCCCCATGATTGTATTATGCACTTAGCGTGCTTGTGACCGATATTCGGTATTTTGTAGTAATGAGCGATTTAGCTCGGCAAGTATCTCCTTATGTGAATTTTATGTGTGGGTCGGGTGGCACGCCGCCACGGGTATGTTGTTTGGATCAGGTTGTACGTCGCAATAGTGTGATGTCGGGTATAGTGCCCTACACTTATTTTTATGTGTTTTTGTTTCCCATTTTTTGAGGGAGGTTTATAGCACCTTTTCGGTAGTCTAATTTGTTGCGTGAGTTGAGTAGTTCCTTCCAGAGTTCGTCCTCCTTATATATCACATTCGAGTTGGTAGCTTATTGGCATGTTGTGGCATCATATGAGACTTTTGGTCATGTCTGGGGTGGCTCATCGCCTGAGCAGCTTGTACTGGGTGAGAAGAGATTAATGGATCTAGGATCAGTGCAATCAGATTATATGAAGTATATTAAAGGGAAAACACCATTATTTGGTTTAGGATGAGGTAATGGTTCTCGCCAGGAGTATAGACTCAATGATTTGTTGACTCGACAGTTGGTTATGAATTTCTACACATCTCCTCCGTCATGGCAGTATCGCAAAGGGTTAGAATAGGATTTATATATATGTCATGAGGTGCATTGGGAGCATCAGATTAGTGGAATTTCGGCTATTGTTATGAAAGGATGTTGTTATGGTCATGTGTGTTATGCAGTGCGTAGTGTGAATTCAGCAAAGGTATGCAGTCATGTATCGGTGCATTGTGTAGTGATTGATACGGTGTTCGTATGTTGAAAGCAAGCCTGGTAGAGAATTCCGGATGTTGGAACAGAGCTCTAAGGCTTATTTGCCTTGATGAAAGAGGGTTTCTTCAGATTTGATCAAGCTAATGTGTTTAACTGAGTTGCGGTAGCACGGGTAGGTGCACGAGGTGTTACACAGTTATTTTGGACAACTCCAGCGCAGTTCTTAGCACGTTCGAGGACGAACGTATGTTTAAGTGAGAGAGAATGTAACGACCCGAACGGTCATTTTGAGTTCTAGCGTATCGTTTGGCAGTTTGAGGCCATGAGCAGCTTCACCTCAGGTATTATCACTTGTACGCATGGTCGGAATTGAATTCCGGGAGTTTTAGAGTTGATTTGTGAAGAGAATTCTCGTTTTAGAAGCTTTAAGTTGGAAGAATTGACTAAGGTTGGATTTTTGAGTAAATGACCTCAGAATCGGGATTTGAAGGTTCTAGCAGGTTCGTATGATGATTTCGAACTTGGCCGTATGTTCGGATCGGGTTTTGGATGACTCGGGAGAGTTCCAGCGTCTATTGTGGAAGTTAGCATTTTGGAAGAAATTCATAAAATTGGATTGAAGTACATTTCAGTGTTATCGATGTCCGTTTGGATTCTGAGTATGGGAATAGCCCCGTATGGTGATTCTGGTATTGGGAGCGTGATCGAAAATGAATTCGGAGATCTGTAGGTCGTTTTGGAGTCGTTTGGCTAAAGTTAGAAATTTGAAGGGTTTTTTAGAAGTTTAACTGGAAGTGGACTTTTTGATATCGGGATCGGATTCTGATTCTGGAAGATGGAGTAGGTCTGTAGTGTCAAATGTGATTTGTGTGCAAAATTTGGAGTCAATCCGACGTGATTTGATAGGTTTAGGCATCGAATGAGGAAGTTGGAGTTCCAAAGTTCATAAAGCTCGAATTGGAGTGAGATTCATGGTTTTGGCGTCGTTTCATGTGACTTGAAAGCTCGACTAGGTTCGTAATGTGTTTTGGAATTTATTGGTGTAATTGGACAGGGTCCCGGGGGCCTTAGGTGGATTTCAGGTGGTTAACGGATCGGATGGGAGTTGGGAGATAGAGCTGAAGCCTGCTGTCATCTGGTGTAACCGCACCTGCGAGGTTTTGGCCACAGGTGCCGAGCCGCAGAAGCGGCCTTAGTGCCGCAGCGGAAGTGGTTGGGCTAGGCTAGGACCGCAAATGCGGTCATTTTGCCGCAGAAGCGGGACCACACCTGCGGAAGGAAGGGCGTAGATGCGGAAGTTGAGGGGATGGAGGAGGACCGTAGAAGCGGATTATGGGTCGCACCTGTGAAACTGCAGAAGCGGTCAAGTGACTGTAGGTGCAGAAATGCTGGAGGTAGTGAGGATCTTTAAATCGGGGGTTTGGCTCATTTCAACCCCATTTCTTCCATGGGAGCCGATTTTAGAGCAACTTTGAGGTGTCATTTCAACCACCAAGCATGAGGTAAGTGGTTTATACTAGTTTGAGTTAAATATATCGGTTATGTATACGTTTTAACATGGAAATTGGTAGAAAGTTGAAATTTTGAGGAAAAACCTAGAAATTTATATTTTTGGATTTTGACCACGAGATTGGACATGGGATTTGGAATAAATTATATATTTGAGTTCGTGAGGTTATGGGTAAACTTTATCTTAAAAAATTTTCGGAATCTAGGCACGTGGGCCCGAGGGTGATTTTTATCGACTTTGCGATTGGGGTTAGAAATTGTTATAAATTGAATTGTTATGAGTAATTGAGTGTACATTTATGGGTTTGCATGACTATTGACTAGTTTTGGAGCATTGTGCGTCGATTTGAGTTGTCGGAAGGGCTTGGAGTCAGTTACGGAACTTCGGAGCAAGGTAAGTCTCCTTTCGAACCTTGTAAGGGGGAATTGTCCCCATAGGTGAAATAATTAATTATGTACTACTGTTGTGGGGTGCTACGTACGCACAAGGTGACAAGAGTTTGTGTGTAGCTACTATAATGCTTAAGTTCGGGTAGTCTATGATCCAAAAGCATGCTTACTTGTCGTACTTGTAACTTTATTGTCAATTTAAAATGTTTAAATCATATCGAACTTGGCAAATGAATTTCAAAAATTAAACATTATTTTCTTAATCGTTAAAGGAGAAATTTGTAAATTTCCTGCGTAATTATTTTCACGATGAAGTCTTGATTGACTGTTTGAATGTGTGTATCTATGAGTACCTGCATCGCATGTATGACTCGCGAGCGAGGTAACTCTTTATTTATATGTAACCGCTTCGCAATTATATTCCGCGAGCGGGATGATCTTTTTCACTACTCTCATGGGAGCGGGCCGTTCGCCTCGGCAGGTTAATAGATGCATCTATGGTTCGCGCCGTTCGACCCTTCGGCAGTGCACATTTTATTATTTTGTTGGATTGGGCCATACATCCTCGGCATGTTGCGCATGTTGTATTGTTGCCTTGCAAATTTATGAGTAATGATATTTCTTCCTTGGCCTGAGATGAATTGTTAAATATGAAATATGAACTTTTGGAAAATCTCTTATTATTAAAGGAATCGTTTACCTGCTTCCTGTTTATCGAGTTGAAATTACCTTATAAAATTCATACTTGTGCACATTTTGGTACTTTAATATTTGGACCACTAGTAAGCATCGAAGTCGACCTCTTGTCACTACCTCTTCGAGGTTAGGCGAGATACTTACTGGGTACGCGTTGGTTTTGTACTCATACTACACTTGATGTGCATTTTGTTGCACATGCACATGTATGTCTAGTGGCCTAGTTTGGCGCAACAACATGGTTGATATGGAGACTTAGATGAGCTGCACCTCTCGAGACGGCCGCAGCTAGCAGAGTCTCCTTCAGAGTACTGTATTGTATTTTCTCTATTGTCCAATTGTATTCCGGACGATTATTGTATTACATTCTATTTTCTAGAAATTGCTCATGCACTTGTGACACCGGGTTCTGGGGTAACTTTGGAATTTATTCATTATTTAAATTTGTTAAAAACATTATTGTTTACTCAATAGAAGTTCGTAATTATTATTTAATGTTTAATGAAAATGAATGATTTTCAGAGTAGTAAAATAAAGATTTAGTTAACTTCTTGCCGTTGGCTTGCCTGATAGTGGTGTCCAGCACAATCACAACTTTTTGGATTTGGGCCGTGACATATATAAGTAGAAAACACTTAAGATTTAACTTAATTTACTGTGCTTAAAGGTGATGATATCCTACTAAACAAATAGGAGTATATAAAATAAGGTGATGATATCCTACTAAACTCAATGTTATATACTCCTATTTGTTTAATAGGATATCATCACCTTTAAGCACAGTAAATTAAGTTAAATCTTAATTTCAAAAGTGTTTTCTACTTATATATGTCACGGCCCAAATCCAAAAAGTTGTGATTGTGCTGGACACCACTATCAGGCAAGCCAACGCCAAATTTTTCTTTTTATATATATATATATAACATAGATTATGAGGAGTGAGGAACATAAAATAAAATTAAAAATAAAAACTTAGTCAAACTACGTGTTGCGGCGTTGGCTTCGATGAAATCCGAAAGTTTCTAACTTACAAAACCTTATGGCAATTTGCTTCCGTTGATTTTTGCACTTGATGATCTTCAAAAGTTCATCCAAACAATTTTACGTAGCATAAATATCAAAACATAGGAACGGTTGTGACTTCAATAGCTGTTTGAATCAGAAAATATAGCTTTTTGAAGTGTTCTCCTTTTTATTGCAGTTTCCTTCTCCCAGACGAATTTTCTAGAGAAAATTACCATCTATAATCCCTCAAAATTTTAATAGTCAATATTTTTATGCATTAACAGAAAATAGCCTTTCGGCCCAAACATATTACTTCTAATAGCCTAAAATATCTTTTATATATGAACAGTTTGTTTTGTATATTTATTGTATAGTGACAGTCTATTTTATATAAATTTTGTATAGTAATAGTCTATTTAATATGTCTTTTGGTATAGTAACAGTCTATTTTGTATATTGACAGTCTATTATATATAAATTATACATGACAGTCCATTTTGTATATTTTTATATAGTGACAGTCTATTTTGTATAGTTACAAACTTTTTGGTATATTTTTTGTATAACCACAGTCTATTTTTGTATATATTTTGTATAGTGACAGTCTATTTTGTATATATTTTATATAGTTAAGACTATGCTGAGATAAGAAATTAAAATTTTAAAAAGCAAATTATATTGGCCCCCTTTAACCTTCTTTTGTTTTCTCAAGAATAATAAAAGTAGATACGTCATATGAGGTAAGATCAACCAACTCCTTTTTTTTTTGGGGTGATCTTTAGACTATTTCTAGCAAGAATTAATAATTGTACAAAGATTATTCTTCAGGGGTTTTACTATTTTTGGTGCAATGGATTATGAAAATAAAGAGAGAGAAAATATTAACTTGTCACTGTTGTCAGTTGAAACCCCACCATCCTTTTAAAAATTTCAGCTATAGAACTCATCTGTGAAAGGGGCGAAAAGTGTGATGAGCATAACAGGGAGGTATTTTTAGGAGAATTTAAGGAAGAAGATATGAAATTAGATGAAGATTCTGTAGGTATTTCTGGTTCGAGGGGCCATAAGTTGGAGTTAGAATCAGAATTAGATTTTTTGGGACTATGTGGTGCTGCAGCTCAACACTGTATTTTCGTGATAACTGGGTGGTGGCTAGCTTTTTAATTAGTTTTGGGCTATAGAATATATACTGTAATTTTGTGGCTAGCGGCTGATATAATTTCTAGCGGCTGGTCAAAAATGAAGTTTGCTCAATTTTCTATTAGATTGTCGTTTTTTACTGAATAAAAATATACGTACTTGAATTCAAGTTTTAAAGGAATAAAATCATAATTACTTGAATTCAAAATTTTAGTTATTAGGTAAAGGTAATAATTATTTTCCTAATATTTAGGACAAAATTAACTTTGGTTATTATATCTTTCCTTATGTAGAAAATCCTAAATTCTAAATATAAAATTTTTTACGTAATTCAAAAAATGAAGAATGTAATATATAAAATTTAGTTGATTTTATAATCCTAAATATCAGGAAAATAATTTAATGAGTATTCCTACTTATAATGAAAATAATTAAATAAGTATTCCTACATATTAGGAAAATAACTAAATTACTATCTTATCCGATGTAAACTCTTTAAAGGGTAAAAAAGGCGAATGACATTTCGCTAAGAGTTTCGTGCTTTTAATATAGTGTATACTACTCTCTATAATCGTGCTTTGCACGAATATATTTTGCATTACATAATACGAAGCACGTAACATCCAATTTCATATATATTCTAAAAGTGATTATTATTGTGGAATATGTACAAAGTACAATAAGCAATTCCTAAAGTAAAAATAATATTATTAATAATAATATATAATTCAAATAAACTCATTTACAAAAGTTTTAAAACAATCAAAGAAAACTGAAACTAAATATTGTAGAATCAAATTTACGGTTAATGTTGTAAAATCTTATAGAATGCAATAATTATTAGTTTTATAGTGATTCAATGATTACATTAGTTGAGTTCAACGATTAAATTGATTATATTTGATTACGTGACATCTATAAATTGTTGCAATTATAATCTTTCACACGTTAATTATATGCATCTTTTTTTTCACACATTATTTGTTGCGCTAATACCTTCTACGAAACACGAAGTTCTTAGTTTCAACATATACATGTAAGTGTTATTATGATTATAAAGGTAATTTCAGATTAAAAATTACATCCATTCGGTCAAAATCGAAGATTTGAAAAAACATGCAGTATTAATTATTATTATTGTTGGTAGCTTGTTGTGTGATAGTGAATTTTATGCCATATCAAAAAACTGTTAACACTGAGAGTAATTTTTACGTTTAAAAAGCAAAACTTCTCCTTCGAGTTAATAAACGAAAATATGAAGAGAAATGCCCATAACAAAGATGATATCAATAATAAATTAAAAACAAAAATCAAACCAAGCACCAAGAATACACAAGCAGAAGAATTTAACGTAGCATAAAATTGAATTTCATTATTCTTCACTTATAGAACGAATAGCAAATAGCAACAAAATAAATTAAAAGATAAAGAAAAGAAAATTACAAGAACCAAAATTTTGACGAATAGAAGAAAGAATCAAAATAATCTGCCTGAAGAAACTTAAAAGTACCATTAAACCAACAAAACTCTAACAACACTCCAATACTAATCGAATTTTAACCAGCAACCATGGAAGCTTGAAGAATAAGTTTTTTATTCATGGTCAATTATAACTCTTCTATTGTTTATCAATTATCTTGATAAGTCTTGTTTTTTACTTTAACTCTTAATCCTAATGTCAGTTGTGTTCCCTTTATATTAATAAAAACTCTGCATCCTATTGTCCATATATCAAACATTTGGATTATAAGCTCAAGAAACTCTGGGATAATTTATTATTCGTTCTGAGCTTACAAATAAGATATGGAAATTAATTAAGACTTAAGAGGCTATTTAGAATTTTCTTCATTAAAAGAACTTTAAACTTGAAAAAATTTGAAATTTTTAGTCAATTAGTTCAAGGTTATGTGCTTCCCAACTTTGAATAGGTTACAAAGATGTGAATACGTTATTTTTGGTCGGGGAAAATATATAGGTTTCAATATAATAAGGAAAGGACAAAGTATGTTAAGGGTAAAATATATAGAAAAACATAAAATATTCCGGACTCTATATATTAGGCAATAGTATTCAATATAACATTTTTATTCAATATAAAATTCATTCAGTATTAGACAATCAATTTTGTAGGCTTAGTAGGTTATGTACAAGATGTCCCAACAGTATTTGACCCAAGCGTATATGTAGTTTAATTTAAATCGAAAGAGAGTTCCAGCGATTTACGATTATATTCTTAAATTATACTAATATTTAAGGGTATAAAAGTCGATCAATGTTTGAGAGATATTTTAGTCGTTCAACATTTAGCATAAATTATTCGTGATTTTATAATATATAGATATAGACAGATTATTATTATTATTATTATTATTATTATTATTATTATTATTATTATTATTATTATTATTATTATTATTGCCCTTTCATTTATTTGGTGTCTCTTATGATGCTGATACTATTTTTCTGCTTTCTGTTATTGTTACAGATCAATTGTCTTTGAGCCAAGGGTCTCCCGAAAACATCTTCTCTACCCCTCCCGAGTAGGGGTAAGTCTGCGTATAATCTACCATTCCCAGACTCCGTTAATGAGATCTACTGAGTTGTGGTAGTGGTGTATTACATAACTCAGAATGTACGTTCAATACACATGCGGAGAAATTAGCGTAAACATAACCATTTAAACCATCATTTTAATAATTTGCTTATTTTGATTACCCAAATCATCAAGATTGCCAACAGTTATCTCATTACTTTTTCTTGTAGTGTTCCTTTCCTTACTTTGTTTTATAAGATCTACTCAATAATATTTGAACTCGTTGGTATCGGATCCGTATTTTGGTTTCGGAGCTCGGTACAGGTCTATTATAACACATATGTCATGTCTGTGAAATTTAGTGAAAATCGGAGTTTATTTGACGTGATTCGGACGTCTGGTTGAGAAGATAGTGAATTTGAAATGTTCCTGAGGAATTCATGAGTTTTGATGCTAATTCCGTAGTTTTAGGTGTTATTTTAGCGATTTGATCGCACGAGCAAGTCCGTAGGATATTTTTGGACTTGTGTGCATGTTTAATTTGGAGCCCCGAGGGCTCGGGAACCATCCGGGCGATGCGTGAGTTGAGTTAACTCTCAACAAGGGCTACTAGTGCACCAGTTCTGGTGTGCCCCCACCTGCGAGCCTTGGGCCGAAGGTGCGAGCGGAAGCCCGCAGGTACGACCAAGCCTGAGTTCCCCTATTTCCACATGTGCGGACCCTTTTGCACATGTGCGCGACCGCAGAAGCGGTAGTCCAGTCGCAGGTGTGGCCCAAGCGACTCAACCCCTTTTCCGCAGAAGCGGAAGCTCCATTCGCAAGTGCGCAAGCGCATGTGCGAGGGTCGGGCAGTGAGTTCATACTAATTATAACTCCAGCCGTTTTTCGTATATTTTTCACAAGGGTAGAAGACTTAGAGCGATTTTCTCAAGACCTTTTCTTCCCAAAATCATAGGTAAGTGTTCATTAACTACTTTATTCCAATTACCCATTGTTTTTCATCAATTTACAATTAAAAATCTAGGGTTTTCATGGTAGAAATTGGGGGTTTGTATAGAATTAAGGAATTTTGTATAATTGGAATTTAGACCTCGAGTTGAGGTCGGATTTCGAAACTAATTACATATTCGGGCTCGGGGGTGAACGGGTAAATGGATTTTGGTCCGAACCTCGAGTTTGGACCAAGCAAGCCCGGGGTCGGTTTTTAATTTTTTTTGGAAAAATTTAGGAAAACCATGATTATGCATTAAAGTTAATCCCTTTAGAAATAATTAATGATATTGAACTAATTATGATTAGATACGAGTGAGTTGGAGGTGAATTCTAAAGGAAAAGTTGTACTTGAGTAGTGAGTGGCCTGCGAAATCGAGGTAAGTGTTGTGTCTAACCTTAGCTTGAGGGAATAAGTATTGAGTGACCACTTGCTACTTGTTTTGTTGTTGAATACGATGTATATGTGAGGTGACAAGTACCTATACGTTGCGATCGAGTCATAACATCCGAGTAAAAGTTAATTCTTGTTATTCTTACTGTCTTACAGCCTATTATCTATGATTATTGTTGTTAGTGAAATGTTGGAAGATTTGTATCCGGTTCCACCGAGAGGGATAATATTGTGAATATTGAGTTGAGATTGAAATGGTAAATGGTGATATAAATTATGATGAAATACTGATTTCTTGTGAAATTTCTCTTTATATGTTTTTAATGATATTGTGACTGGTGAGGAAGAGTGTAAAGCACGAAGGGTGATGCCGTGCATAATTTATTTAAATTGTGAGGAAGAGTGTAAAGCACTAAGTGTGATTCCGTGCAAAATTTATCTATATTGTGAGGTGTGCGAGTAAAAGCACGAAGGGTGATGCCGTGCATTCTTATTTATAATCGGGTGAGGATGAGAGTAAAAGAACGAAGGGTGATGTCGTGCAAGTTTCCTTTCTATTTTAATTGCTTAAATTTTTGTTGATCACTGTCCATTTCTGTCTTATTATTTTCTCACTCCTTATGTTAACTTCCCCACTGTATGTCTCCTTCCCATTATTTGTTGTTTACTTTTCTTTATTTGCTGTTATTTCTACTAGCATGATTATATATGTCTAGGTTATTATGTGGTGTCCTGTCCTAGCCTCGTCACTACATGGGGTCGGTTGTACTGATACTGCACATTGCATTTCTTGTGCAGATCCAGGTTTAGGTCCGAGCTGAGTTCGAGCGGTAGCAGACTATTCGCACGAAGACACGAGGTAGATCTGCCGACGTCCGCAGATTCCTGGAGTCTCTTTCTTATTATTCAATTGTTGTTTTATTTAGTTCAAAACAAATATAAATTTTCTTTCAACCAAATACTTGCAGTAAATTCTTAGTAGTTCGTGAATTGTGACTCCAAACCCTGGGTAGCTAAACATTAGTATTAGTTTCGTAGTATCGCTTTACTATTTTATTTGTTACTTTTGGTATCGTATATTGGATGGTAGTAACATTTCTTATATGTTTTAGTTGTTTTAATGTCGTAACCTTCTAATGTTGGCTTGCCTAGCAAGTATAGAGTTAGGCGCCATCAGGGTCCCATAGTAGGAAAAACGGGTCGTGACAAGTTGGTATCAGAGCACTAGGTTGCCTAGGTCTCATAATTCACAAACAAGCTCAATAGAGTCTGAGGGATCGGTACGGAGACGTCTGTACTTATCTTTCATAGGCTATAAAGTTAGGAACTAGTTCACCTTTATTCAACTCTGTCGTGCGATTCTTGTTATCCAATACTGATTAAACTCTTATATTCTTATTCTCTCGCAGATGGCGAGAACACGTACCTCATCTTCCACTGACCAGCAACCAAATCCTCCAGCAGCAGCAGCTCCTACAAAGGGCAGAGGCCGAGGCCGTGCCAGAGGCCGAGCCAGGGGCAGGACTCAGCCTAGTGCTCAGGCAGCAACTCCAGCCGCGGAGCCCCAGATAGAGCTTGATGAGAGGGCTCCAGCTCATACCGTCCTGGCGAGACCAACTGAGGTCCCAGAGGGGTTTATTGCTACCCCGGTGCTTCAGGATGCCTTGGTCCGACTAGTAGGCCTTATGGACAGTGTAGCCCAGACTGGTGCACTCCCCGGGGCAGCCGTTGTATCTCAGGCTAGAGAAGGAGTCAAGAATCCTACTACCCACACACCGGAGCAGATTACTCCTCAGCTTCACACCCCAGCAACCCATCCAGTTAGGGTAGTTCAACCAGTTGCTGCAGCACCTCTCGTTGATGGGACAACTATGTCCTCCGATGCTTTGTGGAGATTGGACAAGTTTATCAAGATTTTCCCTGTTCATTTTAGTGGTGCCACTTCAGAGGACCCCCAGGAATACCTTGATAGATGTCATGAGATTCTTCAGAACATGGGTATCTTGGAAACCAATGGGGTCGACTTTGCTTCTTTCCAAATGACTGGTTCTGCCAAGAAATGGTGGAGCGATTATCTATTGACTAGACCAGCGGGATCACCTGCTCTTACTTGGGATCAATTTTCACACATCTTCTTGGAGAAGTTTCTACCTATTACTACTAGAGAGGAGCGCCGCCTTCAGTTTGAGCGTCTCCAGCAGGGCAGCATGACTGTTACGCAGTATGAGACCCATTTCGTGGATTTGGCTCGTCATGCTACTCTTTTTCTACCCACAGAGAGGGAGAGGGTTAGGATATTTATTGAGGGTCTTGCTCAGCCTATCAGATTGCAGATGGATAAGGAGATAGGGAGCGAGATATCTTTCCAGGATGCAGCCAATGTGGCCAGGCGAGTTGAGGTAGTTCTTGGATTGGGAGGCCAGGGGTCCGACAAGAGACCTCTCCATTCCGGTGGATTCAACGGTGCCTCGTCTGGAGGCGGGGTTACTTTCAGTAGAGGCCATTCTTCTAGGCGATTCCATTCAGCACTTCAGACATCCCATGGTGCCCCAGATGGTCGTGGCTCTTACCTGCCTTATTCTGATTAGCCAGCTCCTATCAGTGCAACTCCTCTTTAGAGTTTTCAGGGTGGTTATACAGGTCGACGGGGTCAGTTTGCCGGCCAGCAGTCTCAGCAGCCAAAGTCTTGTTATACTTGTGGTGACCCGGGGCACATTGCTAGATATTTCCCTCGCGCGTCAGGTAGTTCTCAGTATCAGGGTTCTCGTGCTATAGTTCTGGCACCAGCTGCAACACCACCTGCCCAGCAAGCCAAGGATAGGGGTCAGGTAGCCAGAGGTAGGGGCCAGATTGTTAGAGGTGGAGGCCAGCCCGCTAGAGGTGGAGGTACGCCTGTCAGAGGTCGTCCCAGAGACATGGTTCAGGGTGGTGGGGCCCAGCCACCATTGTATGCATTTCCGGCCAGACCTGAGGCGGAGTCCTTCGATGCTGTTATCACAGGGACCCTTTCAGTTTGCAATAGAGATGATTCAATTTTGTTTGATCCGGGGTCTACTTACTCTTATGTGTCATCTTATTTTGCTTCGTATTTGGTTGTGCCCCGCGATTCCTTGAGCGTCCCTGTTTATGTGTCTACGCATCGTGAGGTATGCTATTGTTGTAGATCGTGTGTATCGTGCGTGTGTGGTCGTTATTGAGGGTCTTGACACCAGTGTGGACCTTTTACTTCTTGATATGGTTGATTTCGATGTCATATTGGGCATGGATTGGTTGTCACCTTATTATGACATCTTGGACTGTCACGCCAAGGCAGTGAAATTAGCCTTGCCAAGATTTCCTCGATTAGAGTGGATAGGGACTCCTGGTCATTCCTCCAGCAGGGTTACTTCTTACATGAAGGCTCGGCGTATGGTCAAGAAGAGGTGTTTGGCCTATTTGGCTCATGTTCGTGATTCTAGTGCTGAGGTTTCTTCTATAGATTCGGTGCTAGTTGTTCGTGAGTTTCCCGAGTTGTTTCCTGCAGACCTGCCGAGGATGCCACCTGACAGGGATATCAGTTTTTGCATTAATGTGGCTCTGGGAACTCGGCCTATTTCTATTCCTCCATACCGGATTGCCCCAACAGAATTGAAGGAATTGAAAGAACAGTTGCAAGACTTGCTTGATAAGGGCTTCATTAGACCTAGTGTCTCGCCCTGGGGTGCAACGGTTTTGTTCGTGAAGAAGAAAGATGGATCGATGAGGACGTGTATAGATTATCGACAGTTGAACAAAGTCACTATCAAGAATAAGTATCTGTTAACGAGGATTGATGATTTGTTTGATCAGTTTCAGGGTGCCAAGGTGTTTTCAAAGATCTATTTGAGATTGGGATACCATCAGTTGAAGATTAGGGCATCCGATGTCCCTAAGACAACTTTTTGGATGAGGTATGGGCACTATGAATTTTTGGTGATGTCTTTTGGCTTGACTAATGCCCCAACAGCATTTATGGACTTGATGAATCGGGTGTTCAAGATTTATCTGGATTCCTTCATAATTGTGTTTATTGATCACATTCTGATATACTCTAGCAATCGGGAGGAGCATGAGCAGTACCTCTGGATAGCGCTTCAGACTTTGAGGGACAGTCAGTTGTATGCTAAATTTTCAAAGTGCGAGTTTTGGTTGGATTCAGTAGCTTTGTTAGGTCACATCGTATCAGCAGAGGGTATTCAGGTAGATCCTAAGAAGGTAGAGGCGGTCAAGAACTGGCCTAGATCCACTTCAGCCACGGAAATCAGGAGCTTCTTGGGTTTGGCAGGTTACTATCGTCATTTTGTCAAGGGGTTTTCATCTATAGCAGCACCAATGACTAAATTGACTCAAAAGAGTGCCCCATTCAAATGGTCGGACGAGTGTGAGGCGAGCTTTCAGAAGCTGAAGACAGCTTTGAATTTAGCATTGGTGTTGGTATTGCCATCAGGTTCAGGATCTTTCACGGTATATTGTGATGACTACCGCGTGGGGCTCGGAGTGGTATTGATGAAGGAAGGCAGGGTAATTGCATATGCATCTCGGCAGTTAAAGGTTCATGAGAAGAATTATCATGTCCATGAGTTAGAGTTGGCAGCCATTGTTCACGCATTGAAGATTTGGAGGCACTATCTTTATGGTGTGCCGTGTGAGGTTTTCACGGATCATCGCAACCTTCAGTACTTGTTCAAGCAAAAGGATCTCAATCTGAGACAGAGGAGATGGTTAGAATTATTGAAAGACTATGACGTCACTATATTGTACCACCCGGGGAAGGCCAATATGGTGGCAGGTGCATTGAGTAGGAAGGCGGTGAGTATGGGCAGCCTTGCATTCATTCCAGCCGGTGAGAGGCTGCTAGCTTCAGACATCCAGTCTTTGGTTAATCAGTTTGTGAGGTTAGACATTTCATAGCCCAGCCATGTTCTAGCTTGTACAGTCGCTTAGTATTCCTTAATTGAGCGTATCAGAGATCGGTAGTATGATGACCCGCACTTGATGGTCCTTAGGGACATAGTTCGGCACGGTGGTGACAAGCAGGTTATAGTTGGAGATGATGGTGTTTTGAGGATGAAGGGTCAAGTGTGTGTGCCTAATGTTGATGGACTTTGTGAGTTGATCCTTGAGGAGGCTCATAGTTCTAAGTATTCTATTCACCCGGGTGCTGCCAAGATGTACCAGGACCTGGGGCAGCATTATTGGTGGCAAAGGATGAAGAAAGATATAGTTGCTTATGTGGCTCGGTGCTTAAATTTTCAACAAGTGAAGTATGATCACTAGAGACCCGATGGTTTGCTTCAGCAGATAGAGATTCCTGAGTGGAAGTAGGAGCGGATCACTATGGACTTTGTTGTTGGACTCCCACGGACTCAGAGGAAGTTCGACGTTGTTTGGGTTATTGTGGATAGGCTGACTAAGTTAGCGCTCTTCATTCCTGTGGCAAGTACTTATACCTCGGAGCAGTTAGCAGAGATTTATATTCGGGAGATTGTTCGCCTTCACGGTGTGACCGTGTCAATCATTTTCGATCGAGGTACGCATTTTACCTCGCACTTTAGGAGGGCAGTTCAGTGTGAGTTGGGTACGCGAGTTGAGTTGAGCACAACATTCCATCATCAAACGGACGAGAAGTCCGGGCATACTATTCAGATCTTAGAGGATATGCTCCGCGCTTGTGTTATATAGTTCGGAGGATCATGGGATCATTTCTTGCCGTTAGCGTAGTTTTCCCACAAGAACAACTACCAGTGGAGCATTCAAATGGCTACCTACGAGGCATTATATGGTAGACGATGTAGATTTCCAGTTGGATGGTTTGAGCCGGGAGAGGCTCGGTTATTGGGTACATACTTAGTTCAGGAGGCCTTGGACAAGGTCAAGATTATACAGGATCAACTTCGTACAGCTCAATCCAGGAAAAAGAGTCATGTCGATCGTAAGGTTCGTGATGTAGCATTCATGGTCGGAGAGAGGGTATTATTTCGAGTATCGCCCATGAAGGGTGTTATGAGATTTGGGAAGAAGGGCAAGTTGATCCATAGGTATATCGGGCCATTTGAGATTCTCGAGAGAGTGGGGGAGGTAGCTTATAGACTTGCGTTGCCTCATGGGTTATGCTTCGTTCATCCGGTATTCCATGTGTCCATGCTCCGGAAATATCATGGTGACCCGTCCCACGTATTGGATTTCAGCTCTATCCAGTTGGACAAGGATTTTACTTATGAGGAGGAGCCGGTGTAGCCATTCTAGACTGGCAAGTTCGACAGCTGAGGTCGAAGAGTTACCCTTCAGTTCGAGTGCAGTGGAGAGGTAAGCCCGTCGAGGCAGCTACTTGGGATTCCGAGTCGGACATGCGAAGTAGATATCCCCACTTTTTCGCCAGTTCAGGTAATTTTCTATATCCGTTCGAGGACGAACGTTTGTTATAGAGGTGGAGATTATGATGACCCAAAGGGTCATCCTATGATTTAAGACTCCATTCTGGGCTCGTCAGTGTTAAAAACATTATTTGTATTCACCTCAATTAGCACGCACAATCCGGGCGTGAATCCGGAAATCCTAAGTAACCCATGCCATACTCCCAGGAAAAACTCAAACGACTTTGAGCAAGAGGGTACCTGTACCCGAAACCGACTTATGTGAAAATATGTGAAATAATAATTTTTGAGAGTTTAAAATTGATTTTTCATTGCCTTTGGTCAAATTTTTGAGTAAACGAACCCGGACCCATGTTCTGACGGTCCTGGGAGGTCCATAGTAAAATATGGGACTTAGGCGTATGCCCGGAATCGAATTCCGAGGTACCTAACTCGAGAAATGAATTTTTGATGAAAATTGTTAAGCTGAAATTTAAAGGAATTAAAGAAATTGATTAATGCTTGAACTCGTTAGTATCGGGCCCATATTTTGGATATGGACCTCGATACATGTCTATTATAACATATATGTCATGTCTGTGAAATTTGGTGGAAATCGGAGTTTATTTGACGTGATTCGGACGTCCGGTTGAGAAGATAGTAAATTTGAAATGTTCTTGAAGAATTCATGAGTTTTGATGCTTAATCCGTAGTTTTAGGTGTTATTTTAGCGATTTGATCGCACGAGCAAGTCTGTACGATGTTCTTGGACTTGTGTGCATGTTTGGTTTGGAGCCCCGAGGGCTCGGGAACCATCCGGGCGATGCGCGAGTTGAGTTAACTCTCAACAAGGGCTGTTGGTGCACCAGTTCTTGTGTGCCCGCACCTGCGAGCCTTGGGCCGCAAGTGCAAGCGGAAGCCCGCAGGTGTGACCAAACCTGACCCTTTTGCGCAGGTGCGCGACCGGAGAAGCGGTAGTCCAGTCGTAGGTGTGGCCTGGCCCCTTTTCCGCAGAAGTGGAAGCTCCATCCGCACGTGGGACCAAAGCACCGTAGGTGTGAAGGTTGGGCAGTGAGTTCATATTAATTAGAACTCCAGCCGTTTTTCTTCATATTTTTCACAAGGGTAGAAGACTTAGAGCGATTTTCTCAAGACCTTTTCTTCCCAAAATCATAGGTAAGTATTCATTAACTACTTTCTTCCAATTAACCATTGTTTTTCATCAATTTACAACTAAAAATCTAGGGTTTTCATGGTAGAAATTGGGGGTTTGGGTAGAATTAAGGAATTTTGTATAATTGGAATTTAGACCTCGAATTGAGGTCGGATTTCGAAGCTAATTACATATTCGATCTCGGGGGTGAATGGGTAAACGGATTTTGGTCCGAACCTCGAGTTTCAACCAAGCGAGCCAGAGGTCGGTTTTTAACTTTTTTGGGAGAACTTAGGAAAACCATGATTATGCATTAAAGTTAATTCCTTTAGCAATAATTAATGATAGTGAACTAATTATGATTAGATACGAGTGAGTTGGAGGTGAATTCTAAAGGAAAAGTTGTACTTGAGTAGTGAGTGGCCTGCGAAATCGACGTAAGTGTTGTGTCTAACCTTAGCTTGAGGGAATAGGTATTGAGTGATTACTTACTACTTGTTTTGTTGTTGAATACGATGTATATGTGAAGTGACGAATACCTATACGTTGTGGTCGAGTCATAACATGCGAATGAAAGTTAATTCTTGTTATTCTTACTGTCTTACAACCTATTATCTATGATTATTGTTGTTAGTGAAATGTTGGAAGATTTGTATCAGGTTCCACCGAGAGGGATAATATTGTGAATATTGAGTGGAGATTGAAATGGTAAATGGTGATAGAAACTATGATGAAATACTGATTTCGTGTGAAATTTCTCTTTATATGTTGTTAATGATTTTGTGACTTGTGAGGAAGAGTGTAAAGCACGAATAAGGGTGTATTGTGGTCCGGCCCCAGCCCCGGACCGGCCTAGGCCCGCCAGCCCATATGGGTTTTAGGCTAAACGGGCTGGCCCGTATGGTCCGCGCCCAAGCGGTCCTAAGAGCCCACAGTGAGCCGGTCCTAACGAGTGAGACTGTGAGCCCGGGACCGGCTTCCATTGGTGGGTCGGTTCAACCAGGCCTAACGGCTATTTTTCAAATTTTTTTAAATAATTGGCCAACAGTTGGAAAGTTAAAAAATAGCCGTTGGCCTGCCAATTTAGCCGTTTGGCACTTTCAAAAATAGCCATTTTTCCCCAAACTTTGTTTTAACCCCAAACTTTTTATAATTACACTTTTCCCTATTCTTAATTATAAATACCCCCTCATTCTTTCATTTTTTCTCACAAAATCATCAATCTCTCTCAATCTCTCTCTAATTTTCTTCTATAATTGCTTACTTTATTATTGCAATTTGTGAAAAATTGTGAAGTTGGTGAATTGAAGTATTCAAGTCTTCAACGATATACAATTTTCAAGAAGTTGTTCGTCGATTCGATAAACTCGTTCCAACTCTTAAGTTTTAATATTATAGTTTTGTTTGTTTTACTTTGTATAATTATAATTAATATGTCCTATTCTTTGAAAAATATGTTTGGTAAAAGTAAGGAAAAATCCAAGATTGGTGAATCTAGTGGCCAAGCTACTACTCCTTCCCCGGCTCCCCGACCCAAACCTGTTACCCGTCCTCCTCCACCTGTTATTCTTGATAGTGATAACCCTTTATTTCAATTTTAGTCAATTTTACCATGATATTGCACCGGTGAACAATTAAATGATGAATATATGAATGCTCTTTATGGTAATCCAACTATTGATGAAAATGATGATGAAAATATAGATTTAGATGAAATGCAACCGGATGATGATACACCTATTAGTCTTGTTGTTGAAGTTAACCGAATTGATAATAATCCAAATGATGCTACTCCTGACCCTCCTGTAGTAACCCCTACTTTTAATAGACAACCTTCTAAATGGTGCAAAACATCTCTTGTTTGGCACTTTTTTATTCAACTAAGAGATCAAAACAAGGCTAAGTGTAAATCTTGTGGAACTTTGATGGCTCATAAATTTACTGGAGACCGTAGCGGTACGGGTAGTTTGAATAGACTCATAAAGACACACCCTAAAGATAAAACTAGATTTCTTCAAATGAAAGCTGCGCAAGAGGGGAGAAGTCTAGGTACTCAGGTTAACCCTAGTACCGGGTCAAATCTAGTTCAACAGGAAATTAACACTGTTACCACTGGCATTTTATATTACGATCCAAATAAAGATCGTAAAGAATTGGCAAAAATGGTTACTGTTATGTGCTTATCCTATAGTTTTCCTTCTAACCCTCACTTTGTGAATTATATTAGAAAAGCTTATAATCCTACTTATAATGGATGGCCTCGCACAACCGTAAAGAGCGATATTTATAAATATAAATGTGAATATGAACAATATTTGCGCTATTTATTTACTCATATAAATTGTCGCGTTGCTATTACTACTGACATTGGTAGAAGTAGTAATAACTGTGATTATCTCACTGTTACCAGTCATTGGATTGATGAGGAATGGATAATGTAAAAGCACATTATTGCTTATAGAATAATTAATTCACGTCACACAGGGAAGTTTATTGCTAACACAGTTGCAGATATTTGTAGATATTTTTGCATTAGAGATAAAATAATATCAGTTTCAATGTATAATGCTTCTAGTAACACTAATGCTATAGCCTTGCTTACAACTACACTAAATCTTGCATTTAGTAATATTTTCCATGTTAGATGTATTTTTCATATTTACCATTTAATCTTCGGTGATGGTATGAAAATTTTAAATGTTGAAATTGAAAAGGTTAAAATGGCTCTTAATTGGCTTTTTTATTCAAATCGTAGAAGTAGACTTAGAGAATATTTTAAAAAATGCGATGAAGTTGGCCTTAGAGAAAGAAAGGTTCCTAACCTTGTCCGACTAGATGAAATTACATGTATGAAAGCTTAGTTGTTGCATATGAATATAGAAACCCAATAAACACAACGTTTAATGCTCGTGTTGGTGGTGATGATGATGATGAGCACCTTACAAATCAGGATTGAACTAATGTAGAAAAAATTTATGTTGCTACAAATGAATTATCTGGGCAATATTATCCTACTATTTCTAACTGTTTAGTTTATATTGCAGAACTTGCAAATTTGTTTACTCAATTTTCATAGGGTGTGGTAATTTATGAACTTGCTATTGATTCTATGAGAGAAAAGTTTAAAAAATATATTTTCCCTATCCCCCTATTTATGGTGTTGCTTCCATGTTAAATCCTACTATGAAATTAGGAGGTCCTCACTTTTGGTATACAAATATTTATAATGCTTTAGCACTTACAGATGAGGAAATGTCTACACTTGCAGATACAAAAGCCTCAATTAAAATAAATGCTCAAACAATTTATAATGCTTATCAACTTGCCTTAGATCATGCTAGACCAAATGTTCCAAATCCTACTTCGTCTAGTTCGCAATCATCGAAAAGAACTGCGGGACTAAAAGCACTTAGTGCTTGGACGGGATTCAGGGTTTCTCAAGGTGAAAATATTGATGATAGTTCACAACTAAATGAGCTTCAAGTTTATTTGTCGCAGGGACTTGAATCAGAGAATCCCGATGGCTCCTTTAATATTTTATAATGGTGGAAGGATAAACAAAAATACTATCTGGTTCTTTCAAGGATGGCTCGAGATATTTTAAGTATTCAAGCTTCAACAGTTGCATCAGAGAGCGCTTTCAGTCAAGCGAGACTTCAAATCGGTGATCATAGAGCGTCTATGAGGGAGAGCTTGGAAAAATCAGTACTCTTCAGAGATTGGATCCGTTCGGAACGAAGAAACTTTGGACTTGCTGAATCACAACCAGAGATAGACGAAGCTTACGAAGAAATGCTAGCGGAACTTGCGGAGGATGCTGCTTCGCCCGAAAGCGATGATGAACAAGCTTCTTTTCCGCCACCACCAATGGAAATTCCTCCAAACCTTGAAGGATTTATGAACTTTGTAAGAGATAATATGTAGACTAATATGTAACTTGTATTTTGTCACATTTTCATTAGTTTTTTTTTCCTTTTAATGGTGGTATTAGCACCTTGTTGTGCTCATTCCATTGGGAGGAGGAAGACTAAGAAAGATATTGTCATTTTTTGTTAATATCGTAATAATAAATATTATAAAGCATTCCCTTGAATATTTCTTTACAATTTTTTTGTGTTTAACTTTGTATTACAAGATTTAAGTCACAATTATATAATATAATTTACAATAAATTGCCTTAGAAAAAAAATTTCAAAAAAAAAGAAGGCCCGGCCCACTTAGCCCAGGCCCTTATGGGCCGGTTACACCCACTAGACCGTTTATCCCGAGACCGTTTGGCCCGGGACCACTTGGGACCGGCCTACTAGAGCCCGGGACTGTTTGGCCCGGCCCATTTAGCCCATTTAGGCCCGGGCCCGGACCACAATACAACCTTAAGCACGACGGGTGATGTCGTGCATAATTTATTTAAATTATGAGGAAGAGTGTAAAGCACGAAGGGTGATGTTGTACATAATTTATCTATATTGTGAGGTGAGAGTAAAAGCACGAAGAGTTATGCCGTGCGTTCTTGAGGATGAGAGTAAAAGCACGAAGGGTGATGTCGTGCAAGTTTCCTTTCTATTTTAATTTCTTAAATTGTTGTTGATCACTGTCTATTTCTGTCTTATTGTTTTCTCACTCCTTATGTTAACTTCCCCACTGTATTTCCCCTTCCCATTATTTGTTGTTTACTTTTCTTTATTTGCTATTATTTCTACTAGCATGATTATATATGTCCAGGTTATTATGTGGTGTCCTGTCCTAGCCTTGTCACTACTTCGCTGAGGTTAGGCTCCATATTTACCAGTACATGGGGTCGGTTTTACTGATACTACACTCTGCACTTCTTGTGCAGATCCAGGTTTAAGTCCGAGCTGAGTTCGAGTGGTAGCAGACTATTCGCACGGAGACACGAGGTAGATCTGCCGACGTCCGCAGATTCCTGGAGTCTCTTCCTTATTATTCAGTTGCTATTTTGTTTAGTTCAAAACAGATATAAATTTTCTTTCATCCAAATACTTGTAGTAAATTCTTAGTAGTTCGTGAATTGTGACTCCAAACCCTGGGTAGATAGACATTAGTATTAGTTTCGCAGTATAGCTTTACTATTTCATTTGTTACTTTTGGTATCGTATATTGGATGGTAGTAACATTTCTTATATGTTTTAGTTGTTTTAATGTCGTAACCCTCTAATGTTGTCTTGCATAGCAAGTATAGCATTAGGCGCCATCAGGGTCTCGACGGTGGGAAAATCGGGTCGTGACAAGGTGTTGGTAATTCTACTATTGATCCTCATATATATTGTGAAGGAAACTACCCGTGGAAAAATTATCAAAATATTTTCGAGATCGAGTTATGTGGACCAACTCAATCTTATGTGTGGAATATATGTGAGGTTTGTGGTGGTCAAGATGGTCACTTTTATGAATGTGCTTGTATTTCTTATCCCCGTCTCCCAACCCCTTATTATGATAAATCTATATTTTCATGTGAAGTTGACTTGAAGGAGATCAAAGATAAGTTGAAGTGCCTTGTGGAACAATATGATGAGAAACCACTGCAGATACAAAGGCAAGAGGAGACTATTCACAACTTGGAGGCTCAAGCGAATAAACTAATTGAACCTTGTAAAGCGCAACAAACTTATATTGTGGATAGTAGCCAAGAAGAGCATGAATTGGCTGTAGAAATTGCCATTATACTGGAGGAGTTGAGAGTAGAATATGACCAAACCAACCAACTAGAATTTGATGATGTTGATGTTGAAGAGGTGGTAATGGAGTCAACTAAGGACCTTACATATACAATTTTAATTGATTCTTGTTTGTGGCAAGAAGAGGAGGACGATAACAAGTTGAATTTTTAGTTTGAGTGCATTTGTCCTCATTCCAATAATTTTTCGACATTATGTTCGGAATGAGGTATGAAAATTGATCTGTATGAGCCAATGCAAGAGTCAAATGAAGAGGTGGATGAGCCCTATATTATGAAATTTTCAAGGTCGTCTAGGCAAGGTGACACTCCTCGGTTGAAAGCCAAAAAATGCATAAAGAATCATTTAATTTTGGCTCGCAACAGTTTGTATCTCCCTAAGAGCATGATCATAGAGCAGAATCGAAACTTGGGGTGTGATTCATAAGTTCAAAGTGGAGGCAAAAAGTGATTCACGTCGTGCCGCGACGTTAAATCAAGCGCTTGTTGGGAGGCAACCCAACTTTACTTATTTTTTTTAATTCTTTATTGTTTATTATTGTATTATTCTTGTAGTGTTATTTATTATTTCTCTAGGATCATGGGAAGTAGGCATTGGAAAAAGCAAAAGCAAGTGAGGTGGTTAGAACTAAGTGTGAGGTGCCCGCACAAAGAACCAAGTATGTGAGAAGTCTGAGTACTCTGTTATTGCTTCGGTCTTTGGCCTACCAGGGAGTTTCTCTTGCCCTCTTGTATTTATGGGTGTGCATTGGAGAAAATGCACAATTTTAAGTGTGGGGTGAGGAGATTGTCTGTGTGACTTTCTATGCTATTTTAGTTGTGTTAGTTTAATTCAATAATTTAAAAATAGAAAAGATTGTACTTTTCCCGACGATGGATCTATTAGACAGTTTTCTTGATGGTTTAAAGTCTAACAAAAAACACACAAAAAAATATAAATAAATTAAAAATATAGAAAAATCCAAAAAAAAATTCTTTTATTTTTATAGGTAATAATAATCCCCCGTGATTTTTCTTTGTGCCTCGATTCTTTTTCATGGGATGTAGTTTGAACCGGGTCATAGTTTTTTATTTTTAGAGTAGAATAGGATTTAGGGAATAAAAAAAGAAAAATGAAATTTCTAGGTGCCCTTTTGACTTGTTTAATAATAGCATATTTAGGCTCTAGTATATGTATTACCTTCCTTGTAGTTTGAAATTGCTTATGATGCCTTATTGAGTTAGATATCATGTCTATTGATGCCTATGAGTCTTTTTCTTGCCTCGTGTTCACTTTGTGCTTAATGCTTAATTTTTTTGGCTCTGTAAATACTTGTAATTTTCAATCAGAATGAAACCGTCCTTAGTGAGTCATTGTTCCATGTGTGGTGAGAAATTGTATAGTCCTTGTCATTGCATTAGAGTCTAGAACTTGCCCGATATGTGAGTTGAAGCGAAATTTTAGATTTTGCTCGGTTTGAAAAATGATTTTACACTTTTTTTTATTTGTTTGAGTTTAATTCTTACCACAAATAAAATTATCCATACTCAACCCTTTTGAGTCTACAAACTTTTATTTGTCAACGACATTACAAGCCTATACCCCTTTGTTCTTAATTATCATTATTTTGATCATTTCACCTCTTAAAGCACTTTAATTGTGAAATGAGAACTAGAAGAAGTAAGGACTAAGTGTTGGCTGACTATCGAGTGGAGCCAATGAAACAAATAAGGGCGCACTTGTTTTTTAAAGTAATACACCACTAGCGGAAACTACAAAGGAAAAAATAATAGTAGAAAAAAAAGAGAAAAAATAAGTAAAAATATAGATGAATAAATTATTGTCTTGTTCTTTCTAGTGGGGTATAAAGTAAAGCAGTGCTTAAAGAAAGAGAGAATATTTTTGGGGTGTGATCTTGTTTGTGAAATTGAAGTGAGTTGAAGAATTTGCGCTTAAAATTAATTTTTGATGTGTTAAAGTGCTTAAGAGGGTTAGTCACTATTCCTAAATTTATCCTACACGTCCTTTAACCCACATTACAACCATAATAAGTCCTAATTGATTTTGGATCGAGCAAGCCTACGTTAGTAGATGTTTTCATAATAGACAAGCCTATGGTACTTTATGCATGCATGTGACTTCTTTGTGGGAGTGAGGAATGTGCTCGATTTATTTGAGTCCTTAAAGCATATTTGAGCATTTGATTCGAGTGTGTGAATTTGACTTACTCTTTTGTTCTGTTTGTGAGGGAACATGATTGTGCAAGAGATGTGTGACGTTATTAGATGTCTCTATGATGTTAAGTGTTCAAGCCATGAATGCATTGTGATACTGAGTCGGTTTATGAGGCTAGGATTGTTATAAGCATGTTGTCTTGTTGTTGAATAAATTTTTGAAGTATGACATGAAGTAAAGGGAAGTGTGTGTTGAAAGAATATGCTAAAGTTTAATTGTTGCTATCAACCATAGTCATAGGTATGGTGTGCTTCGGATGTGCTAAAAGAAAATAAGGTGCTCTAGGAATTGGTGATTAACTCAGGGACGAGCAACGTTTAAGTGTGGGGTGGTATGTTTGGCCAAAATGCTATACTTTTAGTATATTGCTCGCCCTATATGTTGTTAATGTAATGGTTGGTTGTGCGACGATTGAGCTAAATTATGTTGTTTTATGTGTAGGAGCATTGGAAGACAAGACGAGTGAAGGTTGCACAAAAGAGGACGAAAATGCAAGAAAAGAGCACAAAAATGCCAAGTACCCAAACTGTGCTACAGACCAGGCTTCGCGGGGTCTATAGCCCGGTAATTAAAAGTCGCGGGTTAAAAGACTCTGACACAGATTTGGACTAAAGGACTTCAACCCTAGCCTATAAATACTCCCTAAACATGTCTTAAGAAAGGGAGGGGGGGACGTTTTTTAGAGCAGATTCGACCAAAAGGGAGACGTTTTTGGAGAGAGGATTTGACCTAAGGAGACAAGAACACACTAGGAGCAAGATGGAGAATTCTTCTACGAGTTTTTCACTTCCTTCTTCCTTTTTTCATTATTGGTTATGATTTCTAGTATTGTTGTTATGCATACTATTATGAATAGCTAATTTGTTATCTAGGGTTTTGATGGAAACTTTTGAAGGATGATTTTTCTATTGCGTTTAATGTAATTTTCCCGTTGGATTTTCTCTTCTTGTTCAACTACAAGATTATTTTAGTTGATTGAGGAGCCCTCAATTGACTGTGCCTATTTAGTGTGCATTGCTTGGAAAGGGTACATATTTAGGTAGTTGTTGAACAAAATCACTTCTAACATATGTGAAGAATCAGTACAGAGGGTTTAAAGATGAGATTATGAATAATGAAACCTTGGTGCAATCTTAGTGAGCGATGGATTAGTGCTAGCTAGTGTAGTTCTGATGAATATGTCTAGTAAATTGTGGTAGTTGCTCGGAAGAGAATACGACACCCGAAGTACTCACGATCGGTAGAGAACACTTAGGCGAAATTATAGAAAACATAGCGGGAGGGATTCCGACAATTGGGAAAGTCACAACTCTAGACCTCCTTAGGCTTGTCTCCAACTTCATCCTTGTTAGTTGATAATTTTCCTGCTTTATAATATTTGTTAGTTAATTAGTAGAAGTAAAAATTAAATCTTTATAACTAGAAAATTATTTGAACTTGTGTTTCTTTGCAATATTGAACAATTGTAACTAAACCTTAATTCTATGTGGAATTCGATTCTGGACTTTTAGACCGAATTATTTTGCAGCGACAGCTTATTCTTTTTAGGACTAGAGTTGGTCGTTGGGCGTGATCACTTTATTGGCAAAAAGCAAGAAACATATAATAAAGAATAAAAGAAGTAAGAGATGTGAGTTGTTTTTTAACGGATTGTATTAATATAGTTTTTGCCATTTTTTAGCTTTTTGATAGGTATAAAATATAAATAGATCTCAACCATTAATTATTTTATAGTCCACATGGTATAAATCTAAAAGGCCATTGAATATTACTTGAGATAATAATACTTGACTGGATCTTTTTCCATTTCAGATAAGCCATATTTCATTTATATCACTAATTTAGTTGGAACTTTCTTTAAGATTCTTCTAGTTTATTCCTTTTTAATAATAATCTCGGAAACTTAATCATTTCACTTACTTTAAAATCAATTTGTTGCCATATCTTTATCTTATTTGTTCCAATATATAGTTCACAGCACTTTAATCCTAATATCAAAAGCCTCATATATACACACTATTGTTGAACTTCTTGTGGTATTGATTAGGAATTATGAAGAAGTTTTCAAGCATAGTTGTCTTTTTATTTGCCATCTGCATTGTTCTTGGTAAGTTGCATATGATTCAATTTTTTCCCTATACTATGTATATGATTCAAAATAATTTTGCCTCCACTATCACTGCCACAAAAAATAAGCATCCTAATGTGTTTCAATCTTATTAAGTGGTTTCTTGTATATGTAAACCTCATGTACAACTTCATGTATAGTCATGGAATAAACAAGCGCATTTTGGTGCACGAAGCATCACGTGTTTATGTATGGTTAGGATAAGGGTCGTATCCCAAGGTTGTGGTGTAGACAGCCGACCCTGATATAAGTATCAACGGTTGATTCCACGACTCAAACCTATAACCTATAAATCATACGGAGCTCGTCCCAAGGTTCTCCTTCATATATAGTCATGGAATAATTGTTCAATTTTCTATCCTGACAATTTTTTCTTTTTCTGTCTAAACAAATGAAGGTACTAAGACGAGAGGAGCAAAAGAATGTCGAGTTCCATTTCCAGGAGCTGCAAAACCTTGTGATCCAACAGATTGTAACAACCAATGCTTTAAGCAGTTCCAAGGAAAGCCTGCACCTAATCCTTCTATTAAAGGATCACTTCTTGGAGGGGATTGCTTAGCTGAAAATTGTTTTTGCACTTTTTGTTGTGAAGTTAATTGCCCTGATCTCCATTCCTGAACTCTCTTTCAGAGTTATTAATTTTTTGATGGAATAAGTTGTCATGTTTCCTTGCTTTTGATGTAGCAAATAGACTATATATGGAATCTTTTCAATCCAAAATGAAATTCCCTTTAATTAATTTGTCATTTTATGTGATATCTAGGCGAATCTTACATCAAAAAAATATGGGAGAGATGTTGGGTATATAAGTAGATATCTCTTAAACTCTGCTAACACGTTTTAAAGCCATGCGGGGCTAAGCTCAAAGAGGACAATATCACTAGTGAGTTGGACTGTTACATATGGTATAGAGCCACTCCGTGTGCAACCTTGAGCAGTGGTGAGGCAAACCTCAGTGAGGACACTGAGTCCCTAAGGGGGTGTATCTGACACCCTAGGTGAATCCCACATTGACAAAATACGCAAAAAATACTGAGTATATAAGTAGACATGCCTTAAACTCTAATGACACGTTTTAAAACTGTGAAGGCCTAGACCTAAAGAAGACAATATCACTTATGGATTGGGATGTTAAAATTTACCGTTCACACGTTTATAGACTTTGAAAAAGATTAAGTGAATGTTTAAACGCTAATACATATAAGTTTTAAATTAGACAATTTTATCGTGATCTCTCAAGTTGATGACTTGAGAAAGTATGGTATGACAAAAGATGAATTCAAAAATGTATGTGCATATAACCATGTGACATAATTAACATATACATGACATGCATCAAACGTGCACAATCAATCAACACATCACACATCTGTAAAACTGTTTTGTATCATTGTCACGACCCAAAACTCAATACGTTGTGATAGCGCCTATCATGATACTAGGAATGTCGACTACTCAAACATTTCCCACGCTTTCAAATATAAAATATACTAAAATATGTTTAAATAATAAAAAATTTACATAAACGCTAATAAAAACCATTACAAATCGATACAGAAGTTTCCCAAAAGAAAGCAAAAACCGAATAAATAAACTGAGGGATAGGGGAGGAGAGCCAAGGTCTACGGACGCCAGGCAGCTACCTCGATAGTCTCTGAATAACTGAAAACTCTGAAAATCAGCAACCGTCATGTCCGAAAATACCTGGATCTGCACACGAAGTGCAAGGTGTAGCATAGGTACAACCAACTCGATAAGTAACAAGTCTAACTATTGGGCTGAGATCAGTGACGGGCTTCACAGGTACAGTTCAATTACAAATATATAGTACAAAAATGTAGACATGCTTACAAATTTAATAGTTAAAGCTTAAACATGTAAGATATGTCAAGTTCAATTGAAACAAGATATGGTACATCTCGATATCTATATGTCATTTATGTATGCCAATTGAAGTACATACAGTGATGCAATCATATGCATACTTCAGAGTAACAATCACTCAGTCCTCCCATTCAGTCCATCCTCCCAGACACTCATTCCTCACAGTCACTCAATCCTCCCAATCACTCGGCACTCGCACTCGCACTCACACTCGCACTCGCACTTAGTAGGTACCTGCGCTCACTGTGGGTGTGCAAACTTTGGAGGGGCAAATCCAGCCCAAGCTCTATAATAAGCCAATCATGGCATGAATCAATAAAACATGTTGCGGCGTGCAGCTCGATCCCATAAATATCCTCACAATCTGGCCCTCGACTCCGCTCAGTCATCAATCTCTCCAGTCTCTCGAGCTCACAGGAGTCATGATAAACAGACCAAACAATTATGATATGATGTATCAATAAATGACAACAAAGACTGAGATATGATATGCGGACAATAGCTATGACTGAGTACATAATTACAAATTAAGCAAATAAATCCACATTTAACACGACCTGTGTGGGTTCCAACAATACCAACATGTAGCCTAAGCATGATTTCTAACATGACTTGCAACTCAATTTCTCTAGCAAATGGAGCATATATGGATAACGACTAGATTATTCTACTATACAGTTCCACGGAATTGACTATGTCACAATTCCTACGGTACACGCCCACACGCCCGTCACCTAGCACGTGCGTCAACTTAACACCAATCACATAACACGTAATTCGGGGTTTCATACCCTCAGAACTAAGTTTAGAAGTGTTACTTACCTCAAACCATACAAATCTCTACTCCAATAAGCCCTTGCCTCGCTAATAGGCCGCCGAATGCCTCGAATCTAGCTACAAACAATTCGATACAATCAACACAAGCTAAAGGAATCGATTCCATATGAAAATGCTAAATTCTATATCAAAAGTCAAAAAGTCAACTCACAAGTCAACCCTCGGGCCCACATCTCAAAATCCGATGGAAGTTATAAAATCTGGACACCCATTCAATCACGAGTCCAACCATACAAAAATTACTCAAATTCGATACCAAAATCTCACTCAAATTCCCAAAATTCGACCTAAGAAGTTTTCTCCATTTTCCCCAATTTTCAACCCAAATCACTAATTAAATGATGATCAAATATATAATCCTGGAATTTAACCAAAACTAAGTAAGAATCACTTACCACAATCACTCCCTTGAAAATCTCTCCAAGAATCGCCTCCAACCGAGCTCCCAAAATTAAATTTGTGAAATGAACTCAAACCCTCATTTTTTTAAATATTTAAGACTGCCTAGATGTCCCTTAATCACGATCATTGAAAATGCTTCGTGATCGCGAAGCACAAACTCAGTTGCCCAGAAAATTAAACTTATGCGAACGCGACAATACCCATGCGAACGCAAAGCACTGCCTTCTCAGACCTGCGCGATCGTATCCCTCTTCGCGAATGCGGCCTACCCAACGTGTTCGCGATTCACTGCATCTCTAAGCTACGCGATCATAGCCCTCATCTCGCGAATGCGTAGAGTAAAAACCACTGCTGCCCAAACAAGCCTTTGCGATTGAGGACCTATCCACGCGATCGCATAGAAGAAACCAGACTTGTACACCAGAAAAACTTCAGCAATCTCTCAAGTCCAAAATTCGATCCATTAACCATCTAAAACCAACTGGAGGCCCCCGAGACCTCAACCAAACATACCAACAAGCCCTATAACACGATATGAACTTAGTCGAGACCTCAAGTCACATCAAACAACATCAAAAGTATGAATCGCACCTCAATTCAAACCTAACGAAAACTAAGAAATTACAACTTCTACAATCAATGCTGAAACCTATCAAATCAAGTCCGATTGACATCAAATTTTGCGCACAAGTCTTAAATGACACAACGGACCTACTCCAACTCATAGAATCGAAATCCGAGCCCGATAACCGCAAAGTCAACTCTCGGTCAAATTTTTGAATTTCCAAAACTTTTAATTTTCCAACTTTCGTCATTTCAAGCCTTAATCAACTACGGACCTCCAAATCACTATCCGGGCATACTCCTAAGTCCAAAATCATCCTACGGAGCTATCAGAACCATCGAAACTCAATTCTAGTCATCTATACATAAGTCAACATCTGGTTAACCTTTTCAACTTAAGCTTCCAACCTTGAGACTAAGTGTCTCAACTCATTTCGAAACATCCCCGGAACTGAACCAACTACCCCGGCAAGTCACATAACGACAAATGAGCATGAAATAAGAAATAAATGGGAGAACAGGGCTACAACACTCAAAACGACCGGACGGATCGTTACAGCTATGTGTTACACAGTTACCATTTATCGACACCAAATTCAAATGTATACGGATGTGAGGAAGAATTGTGCACAGGTAAACAAATAGCTATATCTTAGTATTTTCTGTATGGCGGGAGAGATAGGTAACACTAAAGAATCAATGAATGAGCAAAAAAGAGCTGAGCAAATGTAAGAAAGTTTGTCTATTTACCTATTCAAAAAGAAATAAGAAAGTAAATTTTGTTGTCTTAATATAATAGTAATAGATATGTTAGGTCTTCTTTTGTTTTTCTGTGTTTTATACTTTTAGAAAGAGAAAAATCTACTAGATAACCACATCAAGTCCTTTGCTTCTTGTACAAAGAGACATGATTGTCCAGTAGATCTTGTACTTTTTGAAAATATATAGGTGCGGAAATGATATACTTACATCTACAATAAGACATGACAAAAAACAGAAGAAATCTATTAGCTCCCAAAAAAAAAAACTTTATGCAACAAATGAAGATGGACCACATAATACTTAAAGAATGACTGAATATATATATTAAACAAGCATAAAAGTGCTTAAAGTTCTTAAATATACTTAGCCAATGAAAGTTGATTATTTAAAGAATAATAACAATTTATATGCTCTTTTAAATATTTTGCAGGGATATGGACAGAGGGCGAGGCTAACTGATGCCGATTCTGGAGCATGTCTTGAATGCTAGATTAGAGTCATTGATGAATAAGTTTTGTGTTGTGAAACTCTCACGTTTTTTACATTTCCATGTTACTTTTTGTGCGTTCTTTTACTGGTGCTTCTTCACTTTTATTAAGTAAAAATAAAATGCATCAATGTATTTCATATTTCATGAACCAATATGCCAGGACACTCATCTAGTTATATTTACATGTTGCATACGGTTAAAATCAGATCCACCCGATTTTACTATTTGACCAAGACCAGGAGGTTGCATCGAAGGATGGCTTTGTAACAGAACAGACTAAAATACGAGGATAAAGTATCGAGTCCGAAATCGAGGTACCTATCAAGATTGAGGCTAGTAGCAATCGGAGCCAAATGAGACAAACATCAAGTAAGATCGAAGATAGCACAATAACAAAAAGGCGAGATATCTGTGACTGGTCCAGGATCATAGCGTGAATCTCGGAACGGATCAAATAAGAAAAAGATAATCAGCTAATCATGGGATTTCCTTCTGTAATTAGAGTTATACCATAAATAAAATTCCTCTACTATATAAAGGGGAGTTCTAATCATTTGTAACACATCATTGACAGACACAAAAGCAATATAATTCTCTTTCTCGCTTATACTCTTGCCCATTAGCTTGTTACATTTTTAATTGTTCTTGCACTCAACCGTTCGAGGGTACTCTAACTCGAGGGGCTGAGTCCTATTCAAACACTGGTTTACTTTACTTTACTGTTTATTAGTATTATTAATCTTCTTATTTATCAGTAGGTATTAAGTGAAATCAGATATCCTTAAAATCACATTATAAGTTTAATTGTTGCCCAAATTTTAGGGTAAACAGTTTGGTGCCTACCGTGGGGCTAAAGATAATAGTGATTGCTTAATACTGATTCCAATAACACACACTACTTTATGCTTGTTCTTGTAAGTATTTTTGTTTTCAGGATAAAACATGTCAAACTCACAAACAACGCCCACACATGGTGACAACGACCTCGAATTTCACGGGGAAAACGATAATATAGCAACCCCAGGGATCGAGGTGCCTTAGGATAATCTTGAGGGAGTACCGATCGCAAATCCCGTCAACGTCATTTCACATATTGCCCTGAATGCAAATTTGAGTGCTTGATCCCGAAGGTAGCGAATGCAAAGAAGGTCGATCTGGCGGTCGAGGTATGCAGGGCGAAGGAGATGGTGGAGTCAACCTCCAATTGATATTCGAAATGTTACAGGCTCAACAAGCCGCTATAGCACAACTACAAAATCAGCATTGAATGCCAAGTAGGGTCGAACCAGAAGTCGTCCACAGGACCGAGCCAGTGCCGAAAATATCAAACGCCAATGAATCGGGGACTGACCCGCCATTATGAAGATGCTCGAGGAGCTCACTAAATGAACTAAATCGGGAGAAAAGAAAATCGAGGCAAATGACAAGAAAGTAGAGACATACAGTTCTCTGGTTGACCAAATACTGGGGGCACCACTGATTTTGAAAGGTATAGACTCGAAGAAGTTCGTGCAGAAGCCGTTACCAACCAAGTGCGTTTCTGAATCCCATTCCAAAGAAATTTCGCATGCCGAGAATTCCCAAGTACAATGGGACCACTGCTCCTAATGAGCATGCCAACTCCTATACATGCGCAATAAAAGAAAATGATTTAGAATATGATGAGATCGAATCTGTTCTACTGAAGAAATTTGGAGAAACTCTATCTAAGGGGGAAATGATATGGTATCACAATCTGCCACCTAAATACGTCGATTCCTTCCCCATGCTTGCAGACTCTTTCATAAAGGCACATGTCGGAGCAATAAAGGTTGCGACTAGGAAGTCTGACCTCATCAAAGTGAAACAAAAAGACAACGAAATGTTGAGGGAGTTCGTATATCGGTTCCAGATGGAACGCATGGAATTACCACCGGTCACAGACGATTGGGCTGTTCAATCCTTTACTCAAGGTTTAAACGAACGAAGTTCGGTGGCATCACGACAACTGAAGCATAATTTAATTGAATATCCGGCGGTAACCTGGGCCGATGTGCATAATATGTACCAGTCAAAGATCAGGGTCGAGGATGATCAACTAGGGACCCCTTCCGGTTACATTTATCCGAACAGTCCCATTAGCATAAATCAGAGGGATATCGACAGAGAACCTCGGTCGAACAGAGATCGATATCAACAATACAACGCATATCGTAGAAACAGCAGCCTAGGACGCAATCCCGTCCGAAATGATCGAAGGGACAATCGGGGACAAACATGTCGATCCTACAGCGGCACCGATTATCAGAATACAACTTCAGCATCGACGCATCAGGTATTGTCTCAGCCATGGGGAGAATCAAAGATACTAGATGGCCCAGACCCCTACAAACGGATCCATCCCAAAGAAACCCCAATCAAACATGCAAATACCATGGTACACATGGTCACAGAACCGAAGAGTGTAGACAATTAAGGGAAGAGGTGGCCCGTCTATTAAACGAGGGTCACCTTCGAGAATTCTTAAGCGACCGAGCTTAAAACCATTTCAGAGACAGGGATGCAAACAGGAAAAAGAAGCAGGAAGAACCATAACACGTGATTCACATGATCGTTGGTGGGGTCGATATTCCATAAGGGCCCGTGTTCAAACACACTGAAGTATCAATCACCAGGGAAAAATGAACTCGAAACTATGTGCCAGAAGGCACTTTATCATTCAATGATGAGGAAGCAGAAGGGATCTCATAACCCAACAATGACGCTTTGGTAATCTCTATCCTTATGAATAAAATTCAGGTTAAACGTGTTTTAATTGATCCAGGGAGCTCGGCCAATATTATTCGATCGAGGATCGTGGAGCAGCTTGGCCTACAGGATCAGATCATACCCGCAACTCGGGTTCTCAATGGTTTTAACATGGCAAGCAAAACAACTAAAGGTGAAATCATTTTACAAGTAAACATAGCTGGGACTATTCATGAAACCAAGTTCCATGTAATTGAGGGTGATATGAGATACAATGCCCCTACTCGGAAGACCCTGGATTCACAATATAAGGGCAATCCCTTCAACCCTTCACCAAATACTAAAATTTCCGACGCCGGATGGAGTAAAAATGATGTATGGGGAACAACATGCTGCAAAAGAAATGTTCGCGGCTGATGAAGTGATACGGATATCGGCGCTTTTGTCAACAAAGGGATTGGAGTCCAAAGGAAAAAAGGAATCCAAATAGCAACCACAGTCACCAACCTCGACTCAGTTGGAGAAGCAGTGACCAGACGAAGACGATGACTACTGTATCCCTCGATCCTTCATAATCCTTGAAGATTCTGACGCCACCAAATCGACAGTCAAAGAGTTGGAACAAGTCATACTGATCGAGCACCTAACCGATCGATAGGTATACCTGGGTACAGGGTTAAGCCCCGAATTCAAGGAAAAACTCATTAAATTTCTTATCGATAACATGGATTGTTTTGCTTGGTCCCACCTAGATATGACAAGGATTCCGCCTAAGATCACTACACATCGATTGAGCTTGGACGCAAAGTTCCTCCTAGTGAAAAAAAAGAGGAGGCCCCAATCTGAGGTAAAACATGCATTCATCAAGGACGAGGTAACTAAAATTCTCAAGATAGGATCTATTCGGGAAGTAAGATATCCAGTGTGGTTGGAAACATAGTTGTAATCCCTAAAAAGGAAATAAACTTAGGATGTGCGTAGACTATAAAGATTTACAAAGCGTGTCCTAAAGACTCTTTTCTATGCCGAATATCGATCACATGATCGATTCCACGATCGTCCATGAGATCGTTAGTTTTCTCGATGCCTACTCTGGGTACAACCAAATGCAAATGAACCCGAAGGATCAGAAAAAGACTTCGTTCATCACTAAGTACGGCACCTATTGCTATAATGTAATGCCGTTTGGACTAAAAAATCTTGGTCCCACTTATCAACGCTTAGTAAATCTAATGTTCGAAGAACAAATAGGTAAATCAATGGAGATTTATATTGGCAATATGCTATTTAAGTCCCTGCGAGCAGAGGACCATTTGATACATTTGCAGGAAACCTTTGATATACTGAGGAAATACAACATGAAGCTCAACCCGAAGAAATGTGCATTTGGGGTCGGCTCGGGCAAGTTCCTCGGCTTTATGGTGTCAAATCGGGGAATCGAAATCAACCCCGATAAAATCAAGGCAGTTGAATACATCACAATCATGGACAATGTTAAGGCTGTACAAAGATTAACAGGGCGGATAGCCGCTCTAGGCTGATTCATCTCGAGATCTTCGGATAAAAGTCATAGGTTCTTCTCACTGCTCAAAAAGAAAAACAATTTTGCCTGGACCTCGGAATGCCAACAAGCAATGGAAGAACTAAAACGAAACCTCTCGAGCCCGCCACTACTTCATACTCCAAAAGCGGACGAGCAACTTTACTTGTACTTAGCAGTCTCAGAAGTCGCGGTAAGTGGGGTCCTGGTTCGAGAGGATAAAGGTACACAATTTCGTATTAACTATGTAAGTCGAACTTTAAGTGAAGCCGAGACCCGGTACCCACACTTAGAAAAATTGGCGCTTGCCCTAATAAGTGCCTCTAGGAAATTAAAATCATACTTTCAGTGTCACCCAATCTGTATGGTGACCACTTATCCTCTTCGCAATGTTTTGCATAAACCCGAACTCTCGGGCCGATTGGCCAAATGGGCCGTCAAAATCAGTGGGTATGATATCGAGTATCAACCCCAAACGGCCATCAAATCTCTAATCTTAGCATACTTCGTGGCCTACTTTACACCAGCCCTCGTACCCGAGGTCGAAAAGCAACTGTTATTAAAAATGGGTACATCGTCGGGGGTATGGACCTTTTTCACAGACGGTACTTCGAATGTGAAGGGGTCCGTTCTAGGCATCGTTTTGAAGCTACCCACGGGAAACACAATTAGACAATCTATCAAAACTTCTGAGTTGACTAACAATGAGGCCGAGTATGAGGCCATGATTGCAGGTCTCGAGCTTGTCAAGAGTTTGGGAGCAGAGGTCATCGAGGCCAAATGTGACTCCCTACTTGTGCTGAACCAAGTCAACATAAACTTTGAGGTTCGAGAATATCGAATGTAGAGGTACTTGGACAAACTACAGGTGAAACTACATTGGTTTAACGAATGGACCCTACAACGTGTACCTCGAGAAAAAAACAGTGAGGCCGATGCCCTTGCAAATTTAGGGTCATCGGTCGAGGACAATAAAATTAGCTCGGGGACTGTCGTACAACTTTCAAAGTCAATGATCTAAGAAGGGCACACCGAAATAAACTCCACAAGTCTAACCTGGGATTGGAGGAATAAATATATCGAGAACCAAAAAAAGGGAAGCTTCCATCTGACCCTAAGGAATCAAGGACTCTACGTACAAAGGCCGCACGATTCACATTGGCCGAAGATGGAACACTATATATAAGAAGGTTGGATGGACCGTTGGTAATATGTTTGGGTCCGGAGACACCGATTACGTCTTACAAGAAATTCACGAGGGCACTTGCGAAAATCATTCCAGTGCTGAATCAGTGGTACACAAAGTCATCAGAGCAGGATACTATTGGGCCAATATGGAAAAGGATACTAAGGAGTTCGTTCGAAAGTGCGACAAATGCCAAAGATATGCGTCGATGATCTACCAACCCGGGGAGCAACTCCATTCAGTCCTATCCCTATGGATGTTCATGAAATGGGGAATGTATATCGTCGGCCCTCTACCATCGGCCCCAGGTAAAGCTAAATTTATTTTATTTATGACTGACTACTTCTCTAAGTAGGTTGAAGCACATGCCTTCGAGAAAGTCAGAGAAAAAGAAGTTATAGACTTCATTTGGGACCACATTATATGTCGATTCGGTATGCCTGCCAAGATCGTATGAGACAACGGAAAGCAATTCATTGGAAGCAAAATAACGAAGTTTCTCGAAGACCGAAAAATAAAAAGGATCTTGTCAACGCCATATCACCCTAGTGGGAATGGACAGGCCGAATCAACAAACAAGACCATCATTAAGAATTTAAAGAAAATATTGAACGATGCTAAGAGAAAATGGAGAGAAATATTTCCTGAGGTCCTTTGGGCATATCGAACAACGTCAAAATCCAGTACGGGGGCAACACTATTCTCTTTAGTATATGGCACCGAAGCTCTGATCCTGGTCGAAGTCGGGGAACCTAGCGTCAGGTTTCGATATGCAACAGAAGAGTCAAATCATGGGGCTATGAATACAAGCCTCGAATTGCTAGATGAAAAATGGGAAGCCTATCTTATTCGAATGGCCACATAGAAGCAGCAGATCGAAAGGTACTACAACCTAAGATCCAACCTTCGACACTTTAGAATCGGAGACTTAGTTCTGCGAAAAGTCACCCTCAATACTCGAGACCCAAACGAAGGAAATCTTGGCCCAAATTGGGAGGAACCATATCAGGTCCTCGATATCGTCGGAAAAGGGTCCTACAAACTTGGCATGATGAACGACGAATAATTACCACATATTTGGAACATATCACTACTAAAATGATATTATTGATGAGGTATGACCTTCTCCATTTTCATTTATATTTTATACTAACTAGTTGCAGATGTTCGATCGAAGACATCGAAGTTTTCTCCAAACACGAAGTTCTTAGGTCTGAAAGCGCGCGTTACACTCTTTTTCCCTTTGACCGTTTTTTGTCGCAAATGGGTTTTTTCGGCAAGGTTTTTAACGAGGCAACCATTGTTCGTGCTAGCTTAGAGTAACTCAACAGTATCCGAGGCTTCTTTACAATCAACCTCGAATACTAGGGGGCATCACCCTCGGATGGTTTTAAGGAAAATACTTTGTGTCAACAGGGTCTCGATAGGTAAATTTTGTAAAGGGCCAAATGGTCGAATGAACCGTGTCCATGTAGATTACTCGAGCCCAAATGGAAAAACATGTACGCATGTATAATCTATTGAAAGAAGTATTTTTTCCTTACCAGATGTTCCATGCCTTAGAGAAATTTCTACTTTACAATTTCATACTTATGATCTATTGCAAAAACTGGCTCAAGGGCCGATCGCAACTAAAGTTCGAAAAATTAACCCCGTACTCGGGGACTGCCGTCCAAAAATTTACATGATCGAATTATTAAACCTCGAGACCGTAAGACCTTAAAAAGGAAATCCTCAATTTTATAGGCGAAGGCTACCCCACTCAGGGACTGGCACTTCGAACAATTTCGAAGTATAATCGGGAAATAAGCCCAAGAGGCAAATCCCAATGCTACGGCCAAACTAACATGGCTCAAAGACGTCCAAATTCAGTAATAAAAACATACTTTCGAATACTTTTATAAACTGGTTAAAAAGGCTACCCTTGGCAAAATAACAAAGGGTTTCGACAATGTCAGCCCTCGAAAAACTCTAAGGGGTATCGAATTGTTCGAACCCTCGAACAATTTTGTACTAAACAATTTTTTGCTAAGGCACAAAAAATTAAAGGGTTTCGATAACACTAAACCCTGAAAAACCTAATGAGAACAGACTTATTTCGTACTAAGGCATGACAAATTTTATATGATTAACTTTTTAAGCCAAAAAGGGAAAAAAACAACTCTTTTGAGGCCATATCGGCCATTTTCAAGAGCTTAACGACCGTTATATTTTATGAGTTCGAGAAATCATCCTCACTCAACTAAAACCTAAGGGTCATCCTACTTCAAGTTCGAGCAAATACTCACTCGACTACAAAGGATACATCAGTCCGACTTCGATCAAGTTTCTTAAGCTTCAAATTTACGAACAAAATATTCACAAGGCATAAGTGAATCAAAATTTTCATAAGGCATAAGCGAATCAAAATTTTCACAAGACAGATTTTTTTTTATATACATATGAATATATTTACAAAGGACCGATCGAGGTCCTACACAAATAAAAAAGAGAAGAAAAAATACAAAGGCTCCTAACTATTCTCGAGGGCAGCTTCTTCATCGAGGTCCTCCTAATTTTCGGACCCACTCTTGCTGCCATCATCATCATCATCCTCGTCGTCAGAAGAGGCCAAGTTCTAGAATCAGTCTCATGCTCTTTTGCCTTTGCATCTCCTCGGTAAGATTAAAACCTCGAGCGTGGATCTCCTCGAGTGTTTCCCTCCGAAATTGGCATTTGGCGAGTTCACCAAACCAATGTGCTCGAGTTTGAGCAGTCTCGGCAGCCTCTCTCGCTTGGACTTGAGTGGCTTCAGCATCGGCCCGATAGACGGCCACGATCGTCTCAGCCTCGGTCTTTGCCTTTTCGACCTTAGATTTGGCCTTTGCAAGTTCGGAAGCCAACCGAGACTCGAGCTCCTCTATGTTCTTTGCCTGAGCTGATCTTTTCTCCTTCATGCCTAGAAGATGGATTTCGACCGATGAAAATTGGGCTCGAGCAGCCTCTTTTTCTGTAGAAAGGCGGTCCGTGCCTTCTTTCCACCCGTAGGACTCCGCCTTCATCGTACTGATCTCCTCGCGGCTGCTCGATCCTCTCGATCTTCTGCTGCAGCTATGAGACTGAAATGTTAGCCTCCATTCCCGAATCAATCCCATGAGCTTTTAAAATTGTCATTACCTACTCGATCAGGTCGGTCTGATCCTTGTGAGACTTGGCCAACTAGGCTCGGAGGTCCTTGATCTCCTTTTATTTTTGCCCGCACAGAAGTTTGAGGGCATTTTTTTTCTTCCAAGGGCCCTCAAAAGTCGGTGTCACATCGGCTCAGCTCTGCTTGGGACTTGGAAAATGCCTCATGTTGGAGTGCCAAATCCTATATAGAAAAAATAAAGGAAATTAGACGGTAAGAGAATAATTAAACTAAGTATGAAATAGATAAAGGGAGTTGAGACTCTCCCAATTCAAGTATTGTTGAGCCTCGTCAAAGAGACTCGATGCGTCACTCGAGCCAGTAGCATCTTCGACCTCGACAAAAAAATCACGGAAGGGGTCCTCACCTCCGTGAACCCCGTCTACCTCGGGGGTCCTCAAACCTTAGGCATCCCGAATTGCCTCTTCGGAAAAAGCAGGGAGAGTAGGTGAATCTCCGATTACTATTTCCCCAAGTGAGTCACTTGGGGTGTTCTTTTAAATCTGAAGGGCTTCAGGGCCGGTCCCTTCAGACATACCCACCGTTTTTTTCATTTCGGTGGGGGGCAACCTCGATCTCCGACGACTCGGGGACTTTGCCCGAGTCCTTCTCCGAGACCCCCTCAGTTCGAGGCGGGACCTCACTAACCACCACCAATTTAGCAGCCTTTAGGACCTCGATGGTTTTTCTCACTTGGGCCACCAGTATGGGATCGTCTTCTTCTTCTTCTTCTTCTTCTTCTTCTTCTTCTTCATCCCTTAGCCGCTAAAGTACATCAATAGGAAGGGCAACATTATATGTCTTTGACTTACGAACAAGGTTTTCTTGGGCTTTGGGATCCCAAAGGTTGGGGACCTTTTCCTCTTATTATCCTTCACTGGTTTCAGAACTGGGGCCGAAGTCTCCTCCTCGCCAGACGGGGGCCTAATGGCCGCATCCTTGACCAGGCCTACATACGAGAAAATTGGATAAGTATAAGAAGGATATTTCGATTGAATCAGTGGATATATGAAAAAGGGGCTTGCCATGATTCTTGGCCTCCCATCGTTTTTTTGCTAAATCACGCCAACAACGCTCGACGTAAGTAGAGGTCAAGGCAAGGTTCTCAACCCAGCTCTCGAGTTCAGGGACACATCATGAAAGAAGACATTAATAAGAAAAAACAAAAGAATGAAATAATGCATGGAAGCTAGAAGTGAGATAATACTTACGCTTCATGTTTCATTTCTCAAGAAATGGCATCTTCTCCGCCGGGATTAGGTCGGAAGTCCTCACTCGAACGAACCTGCCCATTCAGCCTCAATCTTTTTCCTCGTTGATGCTCGAGAACATCACCTTGGTAGCTCGACGCTGGAGTTTAATCAACCCACCTCGATAGAGACGGGGGCTGTACAATCTAATGAGGTGGTCGAGGCTGAAAGATATCCCCTCGACTTTGCTCGAGAAGAATTGGAGCAGGATGACTATTCGCCAAAAAGGAGGGATGAATTTGGCATAGGGTTATTTGATATTAACGACAGAAGTCGACAATGACGGGGTCAAGGGGGCCCAGTGTGAAAGGGTAAGTGTAAACACTTAGAAACCCTTCCACATGGGTAGTTATGTCCTCTTCGGGGGTCGGGATCACCACCTCTTTATCCCCTAGTTGCAGTCTTTCTCTACCTGCTCGTGGTACCCCTAAGTTATCTAGCATATATATCTCGATACTGGCTCGCACCGACCTAGAACCGACGAAGCCTTCTCAGTTTTAAAATCGGAGTTTAACCCACACCCCCCAAGAATACACTCCTTAAGGCGGGGTTCCACCAGCGTTTTCTCGCCGGCCAGTAGAGAAGGCGAAGCAGCTTCTTTTTGTGGTACCATTTTTGATGTTTTTGCCATTTTGGTATGAGATTGAAGAAAGAGCAAGGTAGTAGGACTTGATGCTTGAGAAAAGATTAACGGCGAAACCTAAAGATTTTTAGAAGGAAAGAACTTAGGGGAGGTAAAAGCTTTGGAGATTAGGAGAAAGTGAAAGTAAGGTTTGAAACAATAAAGAGAGGGTCTATTTATGGGATTTACAGTGACGGTTCAAAACTACTAGTGGCTGACCACCAATTAACACTCATTAATAACTTGGGGAACTGTACCGACAGGATTTTCGGTCACTTCCGTTTCTTACATCACGGGGATGACGTCATGACAGGTCAAGGTAAAAAATCGAAGGCTCAATCCGTTTCTTGCCATTTCACTCCAAAAAACAAGGGGACTATCTCTATACAGTTAAAATCGGGCCCACCCGATTTTACTATTTGACCAAGACCGGAAGGTTGCATCGAAGGATAGCTTCGTAACATAATAGACTAAAATACGAGGATAAGGTACCGAGTGCAAAATCAAGGTACTTGTCAAGATCGAGACTAGTAGAAATCAGAGTCAAATAAGATAGACATCGAGTAAGATCGAAGATAGCACAATAACATAAATGCGAGATATCTGTGACTGGTCGAGGATCATGGCGTGAATCTCAAAACGAATCAAATAAGAAACGGATAGTCAGCTAATCATGTGATTTTCTTCTATAATTAGAGTTATACCATAAGTAGAATTCCTCTAATATAAAGGGGAGTTCTAATCATTTGTAACACATCATTGACAGACACAAAAACAATATAATTCTCTTTCTCGCTTATACTCTTTTTCATCAGCTTGTTAATTACATTTTTAATTGTTCTTGCACTAATCAGTTCGAGGGTACTCTAACTCGAGGGTTGAGTCCTGTTCAAACACTGGTTTACTTTACTTTACTGTTGATTACTATTATTAATCTTCTTATTTATCAGTTGATATTAAGTGAAATCACATATACTTAAAATCACATTAAAAGTTTAATTGTTGCCCAAATTTTAGGATAAACACATGTACCACCAATTTCTTGCAATCATTCCCCTTTAATACAGCTTGATGAGACCATCTAAGTTTGTTCGGAATTCATATATTTAAAAGCTACTTTTAAAAAGTTGACAACTATATTTATTATTGTTAATATCAGCATGTTTTCTAACTGTTTGTTTTCAGATTTTGTCACTTGTTCAACATCTTGAATACATATGATTATGTGTCGAGAGTGTTCTTAAGTGAAAAATACTACTATATTTTCTATATCCCAATTTAATATATTTAATTATGATAAATATTATGATTATGTGTGTGGATTGGATCTAATACGTTTGTTTTCATATAAAAGTAATGATCCACGAAATAAAAAAGCTAAGGCACTAAAAAAGAATGTATAGTAGATTTCATTATTTATCCTGCATTACACAATCATTGCCAATGGATTCTTTTGCTAAAAGAAATTGCTATAATTAGCAGTGCATATATGTAACCAACATAGAATAAAACAATATATGCAAAGAATGGAAAAAATGAATAATAATAATAATAAAATTCAATGCAGGCCAAAATGGAGGTAAATTTCACTATTGATGATTGCCAGTGACAACCTTGTGCCCTTCTCCAGGACTTGGACCTGAATCCTTAATTCCTCCAAGCTTTTGGCTGTTGATAAATTTATGGCCAACTCCAGGACTAGGACCATCTTTAATAGAACCCAAAGTTAACCAATTAAAACCCACGCCATTGCCATTGCCATCAATCTTCAATATATTGAGAGGACGTGCTTCACAACCGAAAATGTTAATTGAAGTAACCATAAGAATAAGCAAAATAAAGTCCACAAATCTTGCCATTTTGTTTGAGAGTAAAAAAAGAGGCTAAATTGTGTTTTTTGTGCGATTAACCCCGCTGTCTGAAGACTAGTTAGGTGATAGTGCGGAGCTTTTGAAAAAGGTAGCCTTGTGTAGGCACAGAAAATGAGAAGAGGCGATCCTAGACGACCGATCTAAGTTGGAGGGGTGGGGTGGGGATGGGGGTGGGGGGAACTAACTTAGAATGTTGCACTAATAGTTGAGTTTGTTTAGTTGGTACTTGTCATGTGGATTCTCCTTGTGTTGATTCAAGCCAATTTATACTAGTTGATGAGTGGGCTTGTTGTTGACCAGGCTGAAGGACTGAAGGTGGCTAATTTGTATTCAAATTCAACGTGAGTAATGATGTTAGATGAATTGATTTATCAAATGTAGGGAACTTAGGCAATTTCTTGATTTTGGCAACGTTTATAATTTCGAAGAGAAATTATAGCCGCTATACGATGCAAATTCGAATTAGTCGAGCAAGAAATTCCACCGTTCGGATTGATTAAAGAGGAGATGTAAAGGCCATGTTTTTATCCATGCCTTTGAAAGTTAATTAGCCATGTTGAGCAAATTGAAATTCATGCCTTTGAAAGTTTGAAATACTGTAGAGAGTAGAGCAGCCCCATATCTTTGACAGGTTGACGACGACTTTTAGCTTAAGTGAGAGTCTCAAAGTTAGTGTGCGTCTCTTGTCTACCTTGGATGTTGGAAATGTCCGTACAGATATAGATACGGAGTCGGAATTTGAATCTTACAGATTTAGAATTCTAGTCATTATAAGCTATTGAGTTCCAAATTAATAATTTATATATAATTCGTTGAATTTCTTAAGACAAATATAAAAGTCAAACCAAATCTATTAAATTTGACCGAACCCGCAACAAAAAAGCTAGCTCCAGCCCATGTGTCTGTATATCCTTCATTTGGAGTTCGTGATATAATATTTAGCCCTAAAGAATTCAGGTCAACAATAGGTGGTTAGCTATAACTTTATCGCCAGTTCTGCAATAACTAAGCTATAATTTTATACTTTTATTGTGTGATTTCTTATCTTCATTTATTACTTAAACATTTTAATTATGTTACGAGACCACGAGTTGTCTGTTATTTTGCTGACTAAAAGCATAAAATTTGCCTATTTGTTCCTTTTATGGAAATGAACGAGAAAAGTCCTTGTTTGGTGTTTTGTTAATTTGTTCGACATGCGAAAGAGAGCAGAATTGCCAGAGTTCTTATAGTAATCGTCCAATTCTGGCCAAATTCATACGGATTAAGGTTGTGTTTGGTATGACGTAAAATATTTTTCGGGAAAATATTTTTTCATTTTTCATTATTTGGTTGCACGAAATAGTTTGGAAAATATTATTTTAGATATCACATTTTCTGAAATGGGAGGAAAATGATTCTCTGAAAAAAGTTAGGAAAATATTTTTCAAAAACTCCACATACCCTCACATCTAACCCCAACAACACTCTAACTTTAATTTTCTATTTTTTCGTTTTTCTGCACCATCCACTCATCCACCCCTCTCCCCCTCTCAAATTTTTTTTTTACTTTTTTCCTATTTTCTGTTTTCTGTTTTCTGTTTTTTCGTTTTTCTGCATCACCCGCTCACCCCATTCCCACCTCCACCCCATGCAAAAATATTCTTTTTCTTATATATATTTTCAATTTTGTTTTTTGTTATTTTTCAGTTTACAGGTTCGAAATTTTATGATTTCCAAAGTTATGAGTTCAAAGGTTTATGTGTTTGGAAGTTTGTGGGTTTAGAAATTATATTTACGGGTTCAAAAGTTTCCGTGTTTGAAAGTTTGGCGGTTCAGAAGTTTATGAAATTTGTGGGTTCAGAAGGTTGTTGGTTCAAAAGTTTACGGCTTCATGTTTATTGTATCTCAATTATTTATGAATACTCTTGAAAAGTTATTTTCCTTAATTTACATACGAAACACCAGAAAATAAGTAAGATTACTACTTATTTTTTAAGAAAAGGGAAAATATTTTCCGTTGTACGGAACAAACCCTAAGTTATGACTCGTTTTTTAACTTGATCCAACAGATTGAGTCGTAACGACCAATTAAATTAGTGCGGACCAAAATAGTACAACACAATGAGTCAAAATACAACAAATCTAAACGTACAAAAATCGAATTTGGAGATGGAGAATTAGGTACACTTGGAAGAAACTTGAGCTAATAATTTTAAAAAGTATATCAGCCTTTTACATTTTTGTTTAAAAGGAGCAAATTTAAAAAGGAGTGGAGGTTGGGTTATACTGCACGAGTCGGGTTATGAGCCATCTTGCCCTAAATAAACTTTGTGCATGCTGAACATGGCCAATTTATTGATTTGATCCGTTGATCCGTTTTGACCCCAAAGTTTGATCCAACCCATAATTTACCACCTCCATGGCTGTTTTTGGTATGGCAAAAAATATTTCCAGAAAATAAGTATTTTTGGCGACCAAACACCAAAATATTGAGGCAGAATAAGACAGACTTACAACAGAATGAAGTGAGGTAACATATGCTAAGGCCAAAATTCATCTGGCTTCATCGATCACCAATTGCGAAAAAAACTCACTCTCACTGGCACTGGCAATACTTGTGCTTACATTTATAGAAGGTAAGCGATGAATACCGGGCAATGCCAACTGCCACGAAACATCTGTGGTGCTATCTTCATGAAATTCTTGTGGCAATATTGTTGCAGAGTGTTGAAGCTGTAGAGCATATTTTAAATCCCACAACACATCCACCATATTAGGCCTATCCGTCCCATATTCTTGCAGGCATTTCTCTATTGTTCCCCGAATTTTCTTAACGAGTTTGGCTTAATTTTACCTGCAAGCAATGGATCAATTATCTTTTCTAGCTGGTTTTCTTTTTGCCAAGAAAGTCCCCATTCAGCTAAGTTTACTTGATCCATTGGAAGCTGAGTGTTAACAGCTGGTCTAGCACAAAGCACTTCAAGAAGTACAAATCCAAAAGAGTAAACATCAGATTTTTGAGTTAGTTGCATGCATCTTATGTAATCAGGATCAAGATAACCGAAACTACCCTTAACATCGGTACTAATATGTGTTAGATCAAGGGGACCTGATTTCGATAGACCAAAATCAGCAACTTTGGCAACATAATGTTCATCAAGAAGGATGTTCGTCGACTTAATATCCCTATGAATGATTGGACCATTTAAACCAGTGTGAAGATACTGTAGGCCTTCCGCTGCACCTATACAAATTTCGAGCCTTTGATCCCAAGATAATTCTGACCTTGAAGATGATTTTCCAACATCTTCGTTGTTCCAACTGTACAAATGCTCTCTCAAAGTCCCCTTCTCCATGAATTCATACACAAGTATCATCTCATTTCGTTCATCACAGTATCCAATAAATGAAACGAGACGTTGATGACAAATTTTGGACAAGACTGTTATCTCAGTTTGGAATTCCATAAGACCCTGACCATGTCCAGGTTCACTTCTTTTCACAGCCACTTTAACACCATCTTGTAAAGTTCCTTTGTAAACTTTCCCAAAACCACCCTCACCAATCATAAATTTGGGATAAAAGTTATCAGTAGCATAAACAATCTCAACCAAAGGTATCTTTAACTCAAGGTTCATATCAGGAGTAGTGCTACCAATCGCAGAAATTCTTATAGTAGTTCTGCTGTGTGAACTTGTTCCATTAGCATTCACAACTCGCCGGTCAACACTCTCAACAGGTTTTTCTTTTCTTGATTTCAAACAAAAAATGATAACCACTGCAGAAACTAAGATAAGAACCGCAACCACACCACCAACAGTAGCACCAACGATTACCAACAAACGACGATTCTTGGTCTGTCCATTTTCATCTAGAACTGATCCCCGTTCGTTAATCAGCTGCATGATTTCTACTCCATTTAGAAAAGCATTTTTAGTACGTGATTCGCTCCGGGGTTCAACAGAGATATTCATAAAACCAGAACCATCTGAATCCACCACAAAATCGACATAGAAAGGAGCTGCCAATTTTGGAACTGTATCATATGGACTAATCGGCTGTCCAAATACACCATTCATGTAGACATTGAAATTCGTTTGATTCCTTTCTTGACTAATGATGTCACAGAAATGTAGACGCACGAAAAATATACCATTCTTATTCACTTCAAAATGCCAAGTTATATTAAACAAGTTGTTATCTTTTCTCTCATCAACTATATTCATTTCTTTGGCAGTTTCATAAACAAATTCAGGAGCATCATCTCGACTAGCCCCTCCTTTTTCTATATCATAGTTAAGGCTATCGCTAAACATTGAATGGTTCTTTGCTGATTCTTTGATAAACAAGTAAGCATTATCAGGCAACCAATATCTCCTCATTGTATCATTTTCGGGCGTAATTACTGAACCACCAACATTGATCCTATGAATTACAGCTAAAGCATTCAAGGACAAATCCTTGTTAATAATATTGCTATTTCCTTGACGAGTGACATGAGTAGCAGACTCAGGAATGAAATCTTGAGGAGTAATAAATGCTTCTATAGCATTTACAAAGGCAAAAGATGATTATTGAGGTTTAAAGCTGATTTTCAACTTAGAATCTTTCACTGGGAGTAAAAACTCTTTGATGACAGGAGAAATTACGTTTCTTGGGACAGTAAAATTAGACAAAACTAAAAACCCAGATGCTAAAATGTCGAACTTCGCATTAAAAAGATCAGAAAAGGGAAAGAAATGAAGCCTTACTATGTAAAAACCAGTTTTCTCTGTTTCAAGTTCATATAAAGAATCTTGTCTGAAAATTCTGGCAGTTTCGTAGATAGCAGCTAAACCTGAAGAAATGGAGCCCTTAGCGGAGCTACTGTGGCCGGAGAAGGTGACGGAGTCGGAGTTCATGTCGCCGGAAAAAGTGGTCCCTCCGGCGAGGACGCTGGAATCTGAACCACAGTTGATGAAAAAGAAGTTTTGAGGGAAAGTGTAATTAGCTGATGACGACATGGAATAAGAAGGTAAAGAGAGAAGGGAGAGAAGTAAAAAGGTGAAAAATGAAAGAAGATTTTCCATGGAAATAAATGGTGGAGAAGAGTGTGTGAGAGGAAGTGAAGTGAAGACGACAATTATTATGCTGGAAAAAGAAGGATGATGAAGTTGACTGCATGTTGACTTAAACAGGACTTACAACTTGACAGACTTCAAATAGTTCATTGGTTAAGGCTTTTTTTTTTTTTTTTTCTTTTTTTCTTTTTGCAATTATTAGGCCAAGATTGGTTCAAAAATATAAAAAAATTATTTGATACGAGAGATAAAGATAATAATCTTTCCATAAAATATGGCGATTACTTATACCATAATTGTGATGTCATTTTTGTACCATATTCACCTAGGGATAATAATTCCTAAGGTTGGCTAATCATGGATAAAATAAACTCTTTTCCTAAAGTCTTTTAAGAAGACCAATGATAAAACTAAAATAAAGGTTACACAAGTTTATTTAGCGTAAAACCAAATACATGTTTTAGATTATACGCAGTATAATATTCAATTCTTAAGATAATGAACCAAATAGCTATCAAAATATTTTTTACTAAATAACTACATTATTATTTTATCCCTATATTACCAACCTCATATTATAAGTTCAAATATTACTTGATTATAACCTCGAAAAATTGTAACTTGAAGGAGGGTATAATTAGAAGATAAGGACATGTAATAGGAAGATAAAGCAAGAGGAAGAGAAAGGAGGCGAAGAATTAAAATAAGATTTGCCATGGAAAGAATGGTGGAAAAGAGTGAGAAGAAGGGAAGTGAAGAGGACACTATTTATGCATACGAAAATTTATTTTTCGCAGAATGTAAAAAAAAAAAAAAAAAGGACGATGAAATTGACTGCTTGACAAAGATCAGATTGTTCATTGGTTGGATTTCCTTATCTTGCAATTCTTAGGCCATAGGCTCAAAAACATTTGAAGGGGTTGTTTGGTGCGATAAGGATAATAATTTGGAATAAAAGGTGAAAATTACTTTATTTTGTATTTGTTTAAGAAATTTATTTTTTCATAGAAGTAATCTTTGGATTATATACACAATAATTTATGAGATTATTTTTATTTCATATTACATGTGAAATAACAATTTTAGGATTATCTAATCCTAGAACAAAACAATAAAAAGACGAAGGTGTTTTTCTCCAAATTTTATTCTTTCAAAGTCTTTTAAGAAGGTCATGGCGTGCCAGTGATAACGTTATCCTAATCCAAGAAATTATAAATAATTTCAAAAAGAGTGCCACTAAGAAAGGTAAAATCATCCTCAAACTTGATTTGAAAAAAAGCTTTCGACAAATTTGAGTGGTCATTCATTTACAAAACACTCTTGTGCTTTAGATTTCCCCCCAAAATCATCTCTCTCATAATGTCATGTATCTCAGCTAGTTCAAGCACCAACTATTTCAAATCAAGTCGTGGGATTAGGCAAGGTGATCCTATGTCACCCTATATCTTCATTCTTTGTATGGAGATGTTTAACTAGATATATCAATCATCAAGTAGATATTAAAATGTGAGATCTTTTCACTCTCTCAACGAATGGCATAGCCCTCTCCCACCTCTTTTTTGCAACCGACCTTACGTTAATGGGCCATATAAATAGAAAGTCCTATAATACTATGCTCTCAGGACTAAAACTCTTCTGTAATATGTCTGGGCAGACCATTAATCTCGCAAAATCAAAAATTATTTTCTCAAAAATAATTTCTAAGATTTGCATTAGCGACATTTCTATCTTGTTCGGAATAAAGAATTGTGACTCCTTTGGAAAATACCTGGGATTCCCTATTACCAATTCAAATCCAAAAGCAAAAGACTTCCACTATATTCTAGACAACATGAGATCTCAACAAGCCATTTGGAAGTCTAACTGCTTAAACATCACAGGTAGAACCACTCTAGCATCATCCACTCTTGCGAGTATTCCTAGTTACGTCATGCAATACACCCTCCTTTCCACTAAAATCCTTGATTCTATTGATAAAATTCAAAGGGATTTCATATGGGGTACCACTAACTCAAAAAAGAAGCTTCTCCTTCTTAGTTGGGATATAATTATCTCAAAAAAAAAAAAGGAGGGCTAGGTCTTCGAAAAGCCAAACCTAAAAATATCGCTCTGCTAACAAGTATGGCCTACAGGTTACTAAACAATCCGCATGCCCCATGGGAAAAACTCCTAATCCAAACCTACATCACAAACCAAAGAAAGAACCACTCCTACACTTGGAAGAGCATTATTAAAGGATGACACATTTGTAACAAAGGAACTCTTTGGTCTATACAAAAATATTCCACCCTTTCTATTTGGGATGCCAATCGATCCCCAATACAACCCAAATCAGAAGCTGCATAGAGGGCTCCCTTAACAAGAATGATCAAACAACAAATATCAGTGATCTTATTATTAACAATTCTTGGTCATTAGAAAAGCTCTCCTTTGAACTACCCCGTGATATTACTAGCAATATTAACACTAACACCATCCGTATTAACCGCCCATAAAACTGTCCCATATGGGAACCAAATAGTGATGGTAAAATTTCTACGGCCTCCTGTTACACTCTCATAAATAAGCCTACTCCCTCACCTAGAAACTTTAAAAGGATTTGGGATACTCATTATCTCAATAAAATAAAAATATTTCTCTGGAAATGCTATCACAATAGGCTACCCTCCCGCTCCTTTCTTTACCACATTGGTATGAATGTTGATAAAGGGTGCATTATTTGCACGTCAGGTGAGGAGGACCTACCTCACATCTTTATCCACTGTGACATAGCAAAAAAACTCTTGCACTCCCTCAGCTGGGAGATTACTGTTGCCATCTTCAATAACTATGACTGAGTAGATATTATTAGACATAGTAACCCCAGTGTTCCCTCACACAGGATTAATTGGAGTCATCTATTTCCCTTTATCTTATGGAATCCTTGATTAAACAGAAACTACAACATAGAAAACAATTTCAAAGAGGTATTTCTGTCCCTTACATTATTAACTAAGTTATTGAATATTACTACCCTACTAATAGGGAAAGTAATCACAAAAGAAAGGTCAGTTGTAATACGAGCTGGAGAAAATCTCAAACTGTATGGTTTAAACTAAACTTTGACGGGGCATACAAACAAAGGCCAGTGGAATAGGTGGCATTATACGTGATCATAATGTCCATTGGATTATGGGTTTCAACATGATGGTGCAAGCTATATCCTGTATTCATGCAGAACTCTTTGCACTTCATCAAAGTTTGAAATTAGCCATGGGAAAATATATTTTTCCAATTGAAATAAAAACTGACTCAACCCAGGTAATAAACCTACTTGAAAATGTCCATTCAACTTACAACTCTCTCTTACATAATTGCAGATGGTTGATATCCATGAAAGAGAAGGAACTAGTAGTCCAACATAATTTGAAAGAAGAAAATGAAGTAGTTGGCTTGCTGGCAAAGGAAGCTGACAATCAAACCCCCATAAATAAGCTCACATGTTTTGTTAAACCCCCGCCCTTTGTTGTGGCCAAGATGCTGGCGGACATGGATAGAGGTTCTTGTAGGAAATTAGTGCTTGAAAGCACATGTAGAACCCTTGCAAAGCTAGGTAATCTAAATATATTAGACGACATCTCCACTATGTGTAATGATCCCTTGGATCATTGTAACAATATTTCCTAGTATTGAATAAAAGTATCTACTCTTTCAAAAAAAAAAGAAGGTCAATGACTTAAGTAAGTATTATTAACAAGAATTTGTGCTATATTATCCCAACTTTGATTGTCTCCCTTGATTTTCATACCTATGAGAAATCGTTAGATATTCTCAATGAGTGGCTTAATGTTCTTCTGTCTATCCAATATCCATTTTGTACTAGTTTTTAGTTCTTATTCTATTGTATTTCACTACTTAAAGTTGTTGTAAGCCCCCCGAACTCCAATAAGATGAAATTCAAATACTGTTTGAGAGTACAGAATAGCATACTGAACCATCTAGTCTATTTGTTATCTTATGACTTTTTTTGCTGATTATGCCCTCTCCATGCACATAATGGCCTTGTCTTTTTGGTGTTAATGATGATAGGCTATAATCTCGTGTTTCAGTCTCTTATTGCACTCTAGTTACCACACTTACTTTAATTGTTAGTGTTTTGAACTTATTGTGTGTTTTATGTCTTGTAGGAGCGCTTCCGAGTTATGTAGATATTGTGGAACTAATTCAAGATATTTGTGTTAATTATTAGTTTTAATGATGAAAAATAATATAATCACTTTTGGTGTAGGGACAAAAGAAAAATAAAAACTAGTCTGATAAATCAAGGAAATCAACTAAGATCAGAGATTGATGGAAAAAGTGCAATGCAAAAGGAAGATCATAGAGAGATTGACGGAAGAAATCAATCAGAGATTGATGGAAGCTATCAAAGTAAAAGGAATCAGCGATGAAAAGGGAAGAAACGACGAAGATCCGACAAGAATAATCAATCAGAAGCTATTACTGGAAGGTTCCAGATTCAAGGGAAACATAATCACTGAGAATCAATAAAAATCACGGAAGGGGTCCTCCCTTTCGTGAACCCCGTCTACCTCGGGGATCCTCAAACCTTGGGCATCCCGAATTGCCTCTTTGGAAAAAGCAGGGAGAGTAGGAAAATCTCCGATTACTATTTCCCCAAGTGAGTCACTTGGGGCGTTCTTTTAAATCCGAAGGGCTTCAGGGCCGGTCCCTTCAGACATACCCACCATTTTTTTCATTTCGGTGGGGGGCAACCTCGATCTCCGACTACTCGGGGACTTTGCCCGAGTCCTTCTCTGAGACCCCCTCAGTTCGAGGCGGGACCTCACTAACCACCACCGATTTAGCAGCCTTTAGGACCTCGATGGTTTTTCTCACTTGGTCCACCAGTATGGGATCGTCTTCTTTTTATTCTTCTTCTTCTTCATCCCTTAGCCGCTAAAGTACATCAATAGGAAGGGCAACATTATATGTCTTTGACTTACGAACAAGGTTTTTCTTGGTCTTTGGGATCCCGAAGGTCGGGGACCTTTTCCTCTTATTATCCTTCATTGGTTTCGGAACCGGGGCCGAAGTCTCCTCCTCGCCAGACGGGGGCCTAATGGCCGCATCCTTGACCAGGCCTACATACGAGAAAATTAGATAAGTATAAGAAGGATATTTCGATCGAATCAGAAGATATATGAAAAAGGGGCTTACCATGATTCTTGGCCTCCCATCTGTCTTTTGCTAAATCACGCCAACAACGCTCGACGTAAGTGGAGGTCGAGGCAAGGTTCCGAACCCAGCTCTCGAGGTCATGGATACATCATGAAAGAAGACATTAATAAGAAAAATCAAAAGAACGAAATAATGCATGGAAGCTAGAAGTGAGATAATACTTACGCTTCATGTTTCATTTCTCAGGAAATGGCATCTCCGCCGGGATTAGGTCGGAAGTCCTCACTCGAATGAACCTGCCCATTCAGCCTCGATCTTTGTCCTCGTTGATGCTTGAGAACATCACCTTGGTAGCTCGACGCTGGAGTTTAATCAACCAACCTCGATAGAGACGGGGGCTTTACAATCTAATGAGGTGGTCGAGGGTGAAAGATATCCCCTCGACTTTGCTCGAGAAGAATTGGAGCAGGATGACTATTCGCCAAAAGGAGGGATGAATTTGGCATAGGGTTATTTGATATTAATGACAGAAGTCGACAATGACGGGGTCAAGGGGGCCCAGTGTGAAAGGGTAAGTGTAAACACTTAGAAACCCTTCCACATGGGTAGTTATGTCCTCTTCGGGGGTCGGGATCACCACCTCTTTATCCCCTAGTTGCAGTCTTTCTCTACCTGCTCGAGGTACCCCTAAGTTATCAAGCATATATATCTCAATACTGGCTCGCACCGACCTAGAACCGATGAAGCCTTATTAGTTTTAAAATCGTAGTTTAACCCACACCCCCCAAGAATACACTCCTCAAGGCGGGGTTCCACCAGCGTTTTCTCGCTAGCCAGTTGAGAAGGCGAAGCAACTTCTTTTTGTGGTACCATTTTTGATGTTTTTTCCATTTTGGTATGAGATTGAAGAAAGAGGAAGGTAGTAGGACTTGATGCTTGAGAAAAGATTAACGGCGAAACCTGAAGATTTGTAGAAGGAAAGAACTTAGGGGAGGTAAAAGCTTTGGAGATTAGGAGAAAGTGAAAGTAAGGTTTGAATCAATAAAGAGAGGGTTTATTTATGGGATTTACAGTGACGGTTCAAAAGTACTAGTGGCCGACCACCAATTAACACTCATTAATAACTTGGGGAACTGTACCGACGGGATATTTTGGTCACTTCCGTTTCTTACATCACGGGGATGACGTCATGACAGGTCGAGGTAAAAAATCGAAGGCTCGATCCGTTTCTTGTCATTTCACTCCAAAAAACAAGGGGACTATCTCTATACGGTTAAAATCGGGCCCACCCGATTTTACTATTTGACCAAGACCGGGAGGTTGCATCGAAGGATTGCTTCATAACAGAATAGACTAAAATACGAGGATAAGGTACCGAGTGCAGAATCAAGGTACCTGACAAGATCGAGACTAGTAGAAATCGGAGTCAAATGAGACAGACATCGAGTAAGATCGAAGATAGCACAATAATAGAAAGGCGAGATATCCGTGACTGGTCGAGGATCATGGCGTGAATCTCAGAACGAATCAAATAAGAAACGGATAGTCAGCTAATCATGTGATTTTCTTCTGTAATTAGAGTTATACCATAAGTAGAATTCCTCTAATATAAAGGGGAGTTCTAATCATTTGTAACACATCATTGACAGACACAAAAATAATATAATTCTCTTTCTCGCTTATACTCTTTCTCATCAGCTTGTTAATTACATTTTTAATTGTTCTTGCACTAATCAGTTCGAGGGTATTCTAACTCGAGGGTTGGGTCATGTTCAAACACTGGTTTACTTTACTTTACTGTTGATTACTATTATTAATCTTCTTATTTATCAGTTGATATTAAGTGAAATCACATATACTTAAAATNATTCATGCAGAACTCTTTGCACTTCATCAAAGTTTGGAATTAGCCATGGGAAAATATATTTTTCCAATTGAAATAAAAACTGACTCAACCCAGGTAATAAACCTACTTGAAAATGGCCATTCAACTTACAACTCTCTCTTACATAATTGCAGATGGTTGATATCCATGAAAGAGAAGGAACTAGTAGTCCAGCATAATTTGAAAGAAGAAAATGAAGTAGTTGGCTTGCTGGCAAAGGAAGCTGACAATCAAACCCCCATAAATAAGCTCACATGTTTTGTTAACCCCCCGCCCTTTGTTGTGGCCAAGATGCTGGCGGACATGGATAGAGGTTCTTGTAGGAAATTAGTGCTTGAAAGCACATGTAGAACCCTTCCAAAGCTAGGTAATCTAAATATCTTAGACGACATCTCCACTATGTGTAATGATCCCTTGGATCATTGTAACAATATTTCCTAGTATTGAATAAAAGTATCTACTCTTTCAAAAAAAAAAGAAGGTCAATGACTTAAGTAAGTATTATTAACAAGAATTTGTGCTATATTATCCCAACTTTGATTGTCTCCCTTGATTTTCATACCTATGAGAAATCGTTAGATATTCTCAATGAGTGGCTTAATGTTCTTCTGTCTATCCAATATCCATTTTGTACTAGTTTTTAGTTCTTATTCTATTGTATTTCACTACTTAAAGTTGTTGTAAGCCCCCCGAACTCCAATAAGATGAAATTCAAATACTGTTGGAGAGTACAGAATAGCATACTGAACCATCTAGTCTATTTGTTATCTTATGGCTTTTTTTGCTGATTATGCCCTCTCCATGCACATAATGGCCTTGTCTTTTTGGTGTTAATGATGATAGGCTATAATCTCGTGTTTCAGTCTCTTATTGCACTCTAGTTACCATACTTACTTTAATTGTTAGTGTTTTGAACTTATTGTGTGTTTTATGCCTTGTAGGAGCGCTTCCGAGTTATGTAGATATTGTGGAACTAATTCAAGATATTTGTGTTAATTATTAGTTTTAATGATGAAAAATAATATAATCACTTTTGGTGTAGGGACAAAAGAAAAATAAAAACTAGTCTGATAAATCAAGGAAATCAACTAAGATCAGAGATTGATGGAAAAAGTGCAATGCAAAAGGAAGATCATAGAGAGATTGACGGAAGAAATCAATCAGAGATTGATGGAAGCTATCAAAGTAAAAGGAATCAGGGATGAAAAGGGAAGAAACGACGAAGATCCGACAAGAATAATCAATCAGAAGCTATTACTGGAAGGTCCCAGATTCAGGGGAAACATAATCACTGAGAATCAATAAAAAATCGAGGAATCCAGCGGATATCAAGACTCAGAGATGGAAGGCTCTTCAAGTCCACATATTAAGGAAGATTAACGGGGACTAACTTTATTCTTGGAAATAATCAATCTGTGATTCCTTTTAAGGATCAACTCTCTTGGATTTGCAATCTCTCAAGATTCTTGAAGGCCTCTTGGAAAGTATATATACAGTCATTCTAGACATGAAGAAATATACGTTGATCGAACCATCTACCCTCTTTTTTTTCTACTCCAAACAAGCATTGTAGCTCTTTTAGATCTGATGTGTAACTAGTGAGAGAAGAAATAGAGATAATCACTGGTGAGACATTGTATCAAGAAAAGAAAAGAGACATAGAGACTAAGTTGTTGGTGTAAAGCTACATCATTCCTTCTGTACTCAAGAAACATCAATCACTGAAAGCGAACACCCTTGCAACACAAGGGGACTAGATTAGGATTCACATTGAATTCGAACTAGTACAAAAATTTTGGTGTCTTGAATTCCTGTATTTTAATTCTGCATTTATTATTATCTCACTTTTATTTCTCTTCGACTAATTGGCAAACTAGTCAACTACTGATAAAAGTTTTTAAAATAAGCAATTCACCCCCCTCCTCTTGTACTTTCAATTAATATCAGAGCTAGTCTTACACTTCTTTGCTTAACAACTTGTGAGAAAAGATCATGGCAAAGTTATTGTTGTAGCACTCTTTCAAGAAGGAACATCGCAAGTCAGGCCACCGTATTTCAATCGACAACACTTTTCTCACTGAAAAGTGCATATGAAAATACATGCAAAGTCATACGACGTCAAAGTTTGGCAAGTTATCAAGAAAAGAAACTATCCACTACCAGTAGCTGCACAACCACCTGTTGATCTAGAATATATAGATGAATACACAGACGAGCATATGGAAGTTGTTCAAGTCAATGCTAAAGCAAGAAACATACTCTATAATGCTATAAGTGGAGAGAAATATGAAAAAACCTCTAGTTGTGATACAACCTAAGAAATGTGGGATAAACTGGAAGTCACCTATGAAGGAACCAGCAAAGTGAAAGAAACTCACATCAACATGTTAGTTCATGATTATGAACTTTTCCAGATCAAATAAGAAGAATTAATTGAAGAAATGTTTGCAAGGTTCAGCAAAATCATTAGCGATCTAGAAGCTTTTGGTAAACCATACTCAAGTGGTGATCAAGGAGATCTCATAGCATTTGAGAAAACCCACCTCAAGAAAACAATCCAGGAAGAAAAGAGAAAACAACCGCGTTCAAGGCTACAGCTGAAAGGACAGACAATGACATTGATGATAACCCTGAAGCCCTCGAGGAAAAGATTGCCATGGTATAAAAGAACATAAATAGTTTAATGAGAAGATACAGAAACATGAGAAGAGGTAGGATACCGTCCAGGCAAACCAGGAAATACAATGAACAAGACAAGAATGATGGAAAATGCTACGAGTATGAAAGATATGGACATGTGCAAGCTGAAGGCCCAGATCTAAAAGAAAAGTTACTAGAGGTTTCAACAAGAACAAATCATTTGGAAGCTGGAGTGATGAAGACAATTCAGAACCTGAAGATATAGCAAATCTTTATTTCGTGACAATCCTGGAAAATGACATAAACAAACTCTCAAGCTGCTGGAAAGATGAAGATGCTTCAGACGACGAATGCAAAGATGAAAATTTGAATTGTTTAATGGCACGAGGTGAAACAAGCGAGGCAAGATCTTATAATTGTGGAAGATGTAATGAATTGCAGGATATTCTTGACCTTAATTTAAAAGAGTCTCAAAAGTTGATGAATGAACTGAAGAGACTCAATAGGGAAAAGAAAGACTAGAAACTCAAGCTTGAAATATGTGAAATTGAAAAAGAGGTACTTCAAGGGGAATTTCAGGAATTGCAAATGCAACTCAATGACATGCGCAAATCCACCAGTCATAGTTCTGTCAAGTCCAACCAGGCGACTTACAAGTCAACTGGAAAAGGACCAGCTAGAATAGAGTCCACTAGTACTAGTGGAAGATCCAAAAATGGATTAGCCTCTGTATATCACTACATTAATAAAAGTGGACATACATATTCCTTTTGTCAATTTCAAAAATCAAACGTTTCAGGGTGGATTTGGAACCCCAAAGACAACCCTAATCTTAGTAATACTAACCAACAAGGACCCAAGCAAGCTTGGGTACCTAAAATAAAGTAATAATTATGTTTTGCAGGAACATCACAGGAAGAGCCACAAAGGAAAATGGTACCTAGATAGTGTGTGTTCCAGTCATATGACAGGTGACAAAATCTATTCAAAGAAGTTACAAAGATAAATGAGGAAGTGTTAAATTCGGTGATGACTCAAAAGGAAAGATAGTTGGCACTAGCACATTTCCATTCAATAACAACTGCGATATCACCGAAGTTTATCTTGTAGACGGACTTAAATACAATCTCCTGAGTATAAGTCAACTATGTGATTCAGGGTATGAAGAAATATTCAAGAAAATAGGTTGCGCTATTGAAGATGAGACAGGTAAATAATCCTTCCAGGAAAAGGTATGAAAATGTCTATATTCTTGATTGTTTTGAAAATATAGATGGTAACATTTGCTTAACATGCATATATAATGATCCATGGTTATGGCATAAGAAACTTGGTGATGCAAGCATGCATCTAATAGATAAATTATCCAAGCATGATTTAGTTATTGGTCTTCCTAAACTCTATTTCTCTAGAAATCATGTGTGTGATGCATGTCAGATTGGTAAACAAACCAGGAACTCTTTCAAAATCAAAGACATTGTGTCAACATCTAAGTCTTTACAATTGCTTCATATGGATCTGTTTGGACCTACTAAAACTGCTAGCATATGAGGAAAACGATGTGCTTTTGTTATTGTTGATGACTGCTTATGTTTTACATGGGTGCTTTTTTCTATCTCACAAAGATGAAGCACTGAAACAATTTGAGATCTTCTGTAACAGAGTTGAACGAGAAAAGAGATATCTTATTACAACCATTCAAAGTGATCATGGAGGATAATTTGAAAGAAGAGCATTCGAAGACTTCTACGATGATCAAGGATACACCCACAACTTCTCAGGCCCAAGACCGCCTCAACAGAATGGGGTAGTAGAGCAGAAAAACAGAACACTGCAAGATATGGAGAGAACTATGATACTAGAGTATTCATTGCCAAATCACTTCTAGGCAGAATCAGTAAGCACAACTAGCCACATTCTCAACAGATGTCTCATAAGTCCTATCTTGAAGAAAACTCCATATGAACTATGGAAAGGTAAACGACCCAACATAAGTTATTTTCCACACATTTGGAAGAAAGTGTTTCATCCACAGTAATGATAAGGAAAATCTTGATAAATTTGATCCAAGAAGTGATGCAGGTATTTTTATAGGTCATTCCATAAACAGTAGATCCTTTAGAGTCTATAATAAATGCACTTTATTTGTAGAAGAATCAGTACATGTGATATTTGATGAAAATAACACTACAATTGAGAAAGGAATTTTTGCAGGTGATGAAGATCAAAATCAAGAAACAACTCAGCCAAGAAATCCTCAAGAGTCGACTAACAGAGTAGACGATGTCACAGAGTCAACTGATGAGATTAGCAATAGTCAACCAGAATCCCAGAAAGAGTCGACTACTCCTACGAGTGTAACGCGTCCAAATGAATGGAGGAGTGAACTAGAATATCCTCAAAAGTTTATCATAGGAGACACAAGTGAAGGAATGAAAACCAGGGGAATCCACAAGAAAAAGGCCAATATAGCATTAATCTCCCAGATTGAACCAAAGAAGATAGATGAGGCTCTTAAAGACTCAAACTGGGTACAAGCAATGCAGGAAGAACTGGATCAATTTGACAAAAACCAAGTTTGGAAACTACTGCCTAAGCCTGCAGACACTACTGTAATTGGAACGAAATGGGTTTTCAGAAATAAGCTCAATGAGGATGGAAAGATTGTAAGAGACAAATCCAGATTAGTAGCTCAAGGGTACTCACAACAGGAAGGAGTCGACTATGATGAAGCCTTCACTCCAGTAGCTCGACTAAAGTCAATAGGAATTCTTCTTGCATACGTATCTTTCAAAAAAATAGACTTTTTCAAATGGATGTCAAGAGTGTTTTCTTAAATGGTTTCATTGAGGAGGAAGTATATGTGAAACAACCTCCTGGATTTGAAGACTCAAAGTTCCCTTATCATGTGTATAAGTTGACCAAAGCACTGTATGGACTTAAACAATCTCCACGAGCATGATACGACAGACAACTCATTTTCACTTGATCATGGGTTTATAAGAGGTAAATTAGACACTACACTATTCATCAAAAGATCATGAGAAGGTAAACTTATTATTCAAGTTTATGTTGATGATATTATTTTTGGTAGTGCTAACCCTATGTTGTGCAAGGAATTTGCAACTCTTATACAAAGTGAATTTTAAATGAGTATGATGGGAAAGCTCACATTTTTCCTTGGACTTCAAATCCAACAATCTGAATAAGGAAATTTCATATGCCAGATGAAATATACAAAGGAGCTAATTCAGAAGTTTGGCATGAGCAGTGCTAAAGCTATTGGCACACCAATGAGCCCGTCAACAAATCTTGATAAAGATGAAAAGGGAAATCATGTTGATGAAACTAAATATCGTGGAATGATTGGTTCTTTACTTTACCTAACTTCCAATCGACCAGATACTATGTTCAGTGTTTGTAAATGTGCTAGGTTTCAGTCAGGTCCTAAGGAGTCATATCTGACTGCAGTAAAGAGAATTATTCGTTATCTCATCATAACTATTTCTCATGGACTATGGTAACTACGCTCTAACAATTTAAAATTAGAAGGCTTTTCAGATGTTGATCTTGCAGGTGATAAGGGAGACAGAAAAATCACCAGTGGGACATGTCAATTACTGGGAAAATCATTGATATCTTGGAATAGTAAAAAACAGGGATCTGTTGCACTATCCACTACAGAGGCTGAATACATTACAATTGAACAATTTTGTGCACAATTATTGTGGATGTCTCATCAATTGGGTGACTATGAACTATCTTTTAAACCTATTCCAATATTTTGTGATAATTCTAGTGATATATGTCTTTCAAAGAATCCTTTGCATCACTCTAGGGCTAAGCATATAGACATCAAACATCATTTCATTAGAGATCATGTTTTCAAAGGAGATATATAATTATCTTTTGTTGGCACTACTGATCAATTAGCTGATATTTTCACTAAGCCTTTACTTGAAGATAGGTTTTGTCTCTTAAGAGATCTACTTGATATTATTTCTCTTGATCATAAAAATTAGGACCTATTTGGTGTTTTTAAATTCTTGTATGCTTGACGTTTAAATTTTGTTTGTTTGTTTGTACTCATTAATGTACCTCCTTCATTTTCCCTCTCTTTTCCCATTAATCGCAGCTTTCAAGAAAGGAAAAGAAATCATCATGACCATTCACTGACAACCTTCCCTTTCTTGTACTCAACCGTCAAAACTTCACCTATTTAATCTCTGAAACCTTCTTCTCTGTCTCCATCATTCCCATCACTCATAAACCCTCTTCAAAAACTCTTTAAACTCCTTCCCAACAGTTTCTTCCCATGGCTAAACACTCCAAAACTCCTTCTGCCTCCACCAGAAAAAGTACTCGTTCAAGAGGAAAAACATCTTCTCAGCCTCTAGAACCCGTAGACCTAAAGTCTGACCTCTTCCGAAGGATTTACCTCTTCTTAGGAATTACCTTCAAATTACTCTCATTTAGGAGAAAAATCCCTAGGAAAAGACCCATGGAAGACCCTCCCTGAATATCTTACCCCCAAGAAATCTAAACTAGACCTTTCAAGCTCCCTGGAGTCATACCTCAATTTCTGGGATACCCCAAAAAGGGATTTCTTCGTTGCTCTAAAAGACAAGCCTATTTCTCATGGCAGAGTAGTCGACCTTGATATCATGGAAGCCCTCAATTGTAAGGTAAAAGATCTTTTATTTTTCAAGGTTGGTCAAAATTCCTCTCTGTACCCCCTCCTAAAGTCTATGAACCCTTAGTGAGAATGTTTTATGCAAATCTTCGCTCTAGTAAGCCTGATAAGTTGGAATCCTTAGTTCTGGGTAAACACATTGTTCTTGATTGTGCCATGTTCGATTCAATTTTCCTGTGTAAGTGCTCTGGTTTTCCAATGCTTTTTAAAAATACTTGGCCTGATGATTTTGAAATTTCTGTTAATCAAGCAAAATGTTATATTGCTGAGTGTCCATCTGATTTCCTCCATAACCAGTTAGGTCCCAGTGATGTAAGCTTTGAAACCCCAGTTTTAGCCCACATTGTTGTAACCACTCTTCATCCTCGCACTGGATCTTTCTCCAACTTCTCTCAACAAGATACCTTTCTTGTCTACTGTCTTGTGATCAAACTCAAGATTAAGTTATCCTCTCGGGTCATAAATTTCATGATAGAAAGTGCTGATGATCCCATAAATTTTCCCTATGGCTATTACTCTTAGAAGCCCACAACATCTCTATATCAAAATACCCCTTTGTCTCTGTTTCAAAATTCTATAATTCTAGAGCGTTTGAGAGTATGGGGTATGTGTATGTAAAGGCTCTTGGGAGAAGAAGCAGGATGGTGAATTAAAAAATGTTCAACCTGATTCCAAGATCAAAGACTCAGTCTCCCATCACAATGTAAGTCATCCTGATCTCGCCGAGAAACTGATGCCATTGACAATTAGCTGACCAACATCCAAGATCTTCTTGCTGCCACTCAGCCCACTGCTGGTGACATCCACACAATTTTGAAGGAAACAGGGTTAGATGTTTCAAAGATAAGGGTTAAAATTCTCAGACTTGGAGAGAACACAGTCAAAACTTTCAAGGAAGTGCATGACAGGATTGATGAGGTCACCGTTTCAGCCAATGCCAGCTTTGACCGTATAAAGGAGGCGATCTGCAATATTCTTACTTATTTCTTGTGTCGCTAGCTGTGAAAATCCTGTCATGCACTTCCTTGAAAGCTTTGACTGCGTTCTCTCCAAGTAATATCTTTTGTGTTTTGTTATTTTGGACTGGATAACCAGTAGACTATATGATTTTTTTTTTCTTTTTCTATGACTCTGCATGCCTATCTGACAACTTTAGTATCTATAGTACTTGCCTAGCCCGCGACTATAATTACATTGCATGTTTTAGTCTGTGTTATCCCCTCTATGATGATGTCAAAAAAGGGAGAGAAAGATATATTTCTGCAGGTACAGAAAGCACATGGTTGTAGGAGTCGACTAAAAGAAGTATGAATACACTTGTTGAGGGGGAGTCAACTGCACTCATTGAACGGGAGTCAACTACAGGGAAGTCAACTGTTGTTGATTGTTGTTTACATATATTATTTTTGTCATCATCAAAAAGGGAGAGATTGTTAATTATTAGTTTTAATGATGAAAAATAAATAATCACTTTTGGTATAGGGACTCAAGGAATATACTAAAGGGATGTAAGAAGCAACTAGTCCGGAAAAAATCAAGGAAATCAATTAAGAACAGAGATTGACGGAAGAAATGCAACACAAAAGGAAGATTAGAGAGATATTGACGGAAGAAATCAATCAGAGATTGATGGAAGCTATCAAAGGAAAAGGAATCAGCAATGAAAAGGGAAGAAGCGATGAAGATCCGACAAGAATAATCAATCAGAAGTTATTACTGGAAGGTCCCAGATTCAAGGGAAACGTAATCACTAAGAATCAATAAATATTGAGGAATCCAGCGGATATCAAGAATCAGAGATGGACAGCTCGTCAAGTCCACATATCAAGGAAGATTAACGGGGACTTAACTTTATTCTTGGAAAGAATCAATCTTTGATTCCTTTCAAGGATCAACTCTCTTGGGTTTGCAATCTCTCAAGATTATTGAAGGCCTCTTGGAAAGTATATATACAGTCGTTCTGGACATGAAGAAATATAATTTGATCGAACCCTCTACCCTCTTTTTGTTCTACTCCAAAAAATCATTGTAGCTCTTTTAGATATGTTGTGTAACTAGTGAGAGAAGAAAGAGAGATAATCACTGGTGAGACATTGTATCAAGAAAAGAAAATAGACATAGAGACTAAGTTGTTGGTGTAAAGCTACACCATTCCTTCTGTACTCAAGAAACATCAATCACTGAAAGAGAACACTCTTGCATCCCAAAGGGACTAGAGTAGGATTCACATTGACTCCGAACCAGTACAAAAATTCCGGTGTCTTGAATTCTTGCATTTTAATTCTACATTTATTATTATCTCGCTCTTATTTCTATTCAATTAATTGGTAAACTAGTCAACTACTGATAACATTTTTTAAAATAAGCAATTCATCCCCTCCCTTGTACTTTCAATTTTGGAGCTTTGAAGTCTAAGTAAAAGACCAAGGGATTAAGCCGGAATCGTGTTTGGGGGTGGAGGATCAATTTTCTGGACGTCAAAATTCAAGGAAGAAGCAACTGCTGAAGTAATGCATTAGTGCGACACATTAGTGTATTTTTTTGTTAGAAATTACCAAAGTTCAGAGATTGGGTTTTTTTGGTCTGACAGAAAAAAGCACTAGTGCGACGCACGGGGTGACGCACAGTGCGACGCATGAGAAGCAATAAGTTTGCAAGTTTTTCTATTTCGGGTAGGAAAGGGAGATTTCGTCTAGGCCCAACCCTATTTGGTATAAATACATGAAAAATATTATTTTCTGACTTTTGATACAATTTAGACTTAAGGACACTATTTTTGAAGGAGAGAAGACGTTGGGAACAATCTTTGGAAGAGAAAATCATCGATTTCTTCATTCCTTCATCTTTTTTTTTTTCCGTAATTTGTTTATGAAAAATACTTGGAAAGTAGTTACTACGAACATGAGTGGATAAACACTCTAGTTTCTAGGGTTGTGGTTGACATGATTAGTAACATTTATTAATTACATCTTCGTTAATTCGGATTATCATCTTATGGTTATATCTTTAATTCTAGTTTTAACTTATGAATTATTGTAGCTACCAATTCACCCTACTATCTATGATATGCTTACGAAAGCCATGTTTAAATTAGAGTATAAATAAAGAGAGCTTGTTTCTGAACCCGTGGCTCGGGGAACAATTTTGCGGTTGGGATAGGAATATACCTAACAGTCTTGCTAGTTAAAATCGTATTATAATTTTCTGTGATAGGCTCAATACCATAGGAATATAGGATTGATACAATTTGTACATGCGAGTAGTATTGTGGGAACATGCTATTCATATAAATGATCCGGTCAATTAGCAACCTTTGATAATCTGGATTAACAAGTGTGGTTATTGAACTTAATAGTATTGATAACCGACCATAACCCTAGAATCTTCATCTCCTCTGAGTAAAATCCAAAACACCCTTATGCATCCCTGATAAATTAGCTAATTACTTGTTCAATATTTGCAACAGTAGTTTAGTGGATAAACAACATTGTTGATTATCTTCGACAGTTAATCGATTTTAGTTTGCTTAGTTAATGATTAATCTAAGTCTCTTTGAGTTCGACATTCGACTTCTGAGTCACTTTATTACTTAACGACCACGTATACTTGCGTGTACTTGGGGAACCAACAAGTTTTTGGCGTCGCTGAGGGGGACTTTGTTATTGATTTTTCATTTAAGTTAAGCTTTTATTCGTTATTTGTTCAAGTTTTAATTTTTTGTTTATTTCATTTGTGATAACGCAGACCCTTCTCTTGAATGCGGAGGAGTAGATGTGCAAACAACCTCCTTCCTCTTGATCCTGAAATATAACGAACACTTCACATGGTAAGTAGGGAAGTCGAAGCCAAAACTAGAACATAAGGAGAGTTGGGCATCATAGTTCAACCTCAACCACTTGAGATGGCAGGTAATGAAGAGCGACCAATGATCGAGGCTGCAAGGCCTAATTTTTCTAATATGATCGAGGCTATAGTGAAGCCTGATATCACGGGTCACTTTGAGCTCAAACAGTACATGGTACAACTGATTCAGTCCACAGGGCAGTATGTGGGTCAATCTCATGAAGATCCATAACGACACGGATACTTATAATTATCTGAATGTTTCCAAAGATTACGTCAGACTGACGCTGTTTCCCTTTTCACTTTTGGGGGAAGCCAAATAATGGTTGCAGAAGGAGCCCCCAAACACAATCCATAATTGGGATGATCTAGCACGAAAATTCTTAATCAAGTTTTTTCCCACTAAGAAGACAAAGTCGCTGAGGAGCCAGATTCTTGGGTTTGAACAACGAGATGGCGAGACTCTTTGTCAAGCTTGGGAAAGATACAAGAAGCTACTCAGAGAGTGCTCACATCATTGTCAGACTGATGAGGTGTTGGGTTACACTTTCGTTGATGGGTTGGACGAGACATCAAAGATGAATCTTGACTCAGCATGTGGGTTAGTTGCATGGAAAGACCATATAGTGAAATCCAGATCCTGCTAAACAATTTCATTGATAATGATAATAATTGGCAAAGAGATGGGGAACCACGAAGAAAAGTTAAACAAAAGGCAGCAGGTGTAATTGAGCGTGATGATTTCTCAGCCATGACGTCAGATATAGCGAGATTAGAAAATCAGATGAATAAAATGACAATGCACCAAGCACAACAGATGCATCATATGCAACAGATGTCTAATTGCTACGAGTTATGTAGTGAAGGTCACACAAGTGACATATGCCCCGTGAATCCTGAATCCATATACTATATGGGGCAACAAGCTAGAGGGTCGATGAATCAAAATGCTCAATATGGTAACACATACAATCCGAACATAAGGAATCATCTTAACTTCTTTTGGGATGAAAATCAGAATAACAGGCCTCAAGCTAATTAAAATCAGCTACCTAAACCCCCCACAACAAGCAGAAGAGAGTTTGACTGACATGATGAAAAAACTCTTGATAGACAATAAGAAAATTATGGCAGAGAATCAACAAGTTAGGGCTGAGAAACAACAATTGTGCGCAGAGTTCAGAAATCTAGAGAGGCAGTTTGGGAAAATGGCGAATAATCAGAATATTAGACTCACTGGAGCTCTCCCAAGTGATATAGAGAAAATCCCTCAAGTCAATGCAATGGCATTGAGAAATAGAAGAGAGTTGGCAAAAGTGCCTTAGAAGAAAAAGGAGTTGTTTGGGCTCGAAAAAGAAAGAGTGACAAAACCTGTAGAGATAGATGAGAGAAACAAAACAGAGTCTGAGCATATATTAGAGATGGTGTCACCCTCTTTTCCTCAAAGATTGAGAAATAAGAATGATGACCACATGTTTCACAAATTTCTAGATATGCTGAAGCAGTTTGACCATCCCTTTGATGGACATGCTCCATGATGTCCTAAAATATACAAAATATATTAAGGATATAGTGGAAAATAAAAGGAGGTTAACTGCGTTTGAGACCGTCGCACTCACTGAGGAGTGCACTTCCAGGATTCAGCATAAGCTTCCACAAAAGCTTAAGGATCCGGGTAGTTTTACCATCCCCGTGAGGATTGGTGAAATTGATGTGGGTTGAGCCTTGTGTGATTTGGATGCAAGTACCAATTTGACGCCGTTGTCAGTGTTCAAACAATTGGGCGTAGGAGGTTCGAGACCCACCACGGTGATGCTACAGTTAGCTGATAGGTCTTATGTTTATCCTGAAGTGGTAATTGAGGATGTCTTGCTGCAGATTGGGAAGTTTATTTTCCCTGTAGATTTTGTCATCCTGGACTACGAGAATGATGATTTAGTTCCTATCATCTTGGGATGACCTCTCTTGTCCACTGGAGATGCAATTATCAAAGTCTGAGAAGGCAAGATGATCATGAGGGTGGAAAATAAAGAAGCAGTCTACAATGTATATCGAGCCATTCAGTTACCTCGTCATTACGAGGACCTGGACATGATTTCTATGGTGGAGATAAATGAACGAGTCGTAGAGCCAAATGCATTTAAAGAATATGCACTAGAAAAGACATTGATGTTGTTCAATCACTTGGAACTTGAAGAAGATTCTGGTGAGATGTTGCAAATTCTAGATGCATCTTGCGAATACATAAGAGAAAGATCATAATTTGAGCCTCTAGATAGGCCAATTGGACCGCCCCCTGAACCCTCAGTTTAGGAGGCCCCAAAACTAGAACTTAAACCCTTACCATCGCATCTTCATTATATATATTTGGGAAGCTCTAACACTTTACCTGTGATTATTTCTTCTCATTTGTCTAACTTGCAGGAAGAAAATCTCTTAAGGTTGCTGAGGGAGCACAAGCATGCTATTGGTTGGACAATGTCTAACATAAAAAGGTATTAGCCTTGCATTCTGCATGCACAAAATACTCATGGAAGAGGTACACAAGCCTAGCGTGGAACATCAATGCCGCCTAAATCCAATCATGAAAGAGGTGGTAAGAAAAGAAGTGATTAAGTGGTTCGACGCAGGTATAGTATTTCCTATATCTGATAGTAAGCGGGTAAGCCATATTCGATTGGTACCTAAAAAGAGGGGTATGACTGTTGTAGTGAATGAACAATATGAATTAATCCCAACTAGGACTGTGACTGGTTGGCGAATATGCATATATTATAGGAAGTTGAATAATGCTACACAAAAAGATCACTTCCCTCTCCCCTTCATTGATCAAATGCTTGACAGGTTAGCCGGACAGGAAAACTATTATTTCCTTGAAGGCTATTCAGGGTATAATCATATTGCTATTACTCCGAAAGAAGAAGAAAAGATCACTTTTATATGCCCTTATGGTACTTATGCATTTAAGAGAATGCCATTCGGGTTGTGTAATGCACCTGCGACTTTTCAAAGGTGTATCATGGCTATTTTCACGGAACGGTTTATGGAGGTCTTTATGGATGATTTTTCTATGTTTGGTCCTTATTTTTATGAATGCTTGATCAATCTTGCTAAAGTGCTTGCTAGGTGCGAGGAGAATAATCTGGTACTGAATTGGGAAAAGTGCCATTTTATGGTACGTGAAGGTATTGTCCTGGGGCACAAGGTGTCCAAAGATGGACTGGAAGTTGACAAGGCTAAGGTGGAAGCAATTGAAAAGTTTCCACCACCAATTTCAGTTAAAGGAGTTGGGACTTTTCTGGGACATGCAGGTTTTTATCGCCGATTTATAAAGGATTTCTCAAAAATTTCCTCTCCTTTGTGCAGGTTGTTAGAGAAGGATGTGTTGTTCAAGTTTGATGATGCTTGTCTGAAAGAATTCGAGGAGCTGAAAAAGAAGTTAGTGAGTGCACCAATCATAATGGCTCCTGAATGGAATGAGCCATTTGAGCTGATGTGTGACGCTAGTGATGGTGCAATTGGGGTCGTATTGAGCCAGAGGAGGAGAAATACATTTCACTCCATTTACTATGCAATAAAAACTCTCACTCCTACTCAAATAAATTATACTATGACAGAAAAGGAGTTGCTTGCTGTAGTGTGGGCGTTCGATAAATTTCGGGCCTATTTGGTTGGCACCAAAGTCATCATCTACACAGACCATGCAGCCATCAGGTATTTGTTCGAAAAAATATATGCTAAACCAAGGTTAATCCGTTGGGTTTTACTCTTGCAGGAATTTGACTTGGAGATCCGAGACCATAAAGGAATAGAGAATCAAATGGCTGATCACTTGTCCAAGTTAGAAACTCAGAATCATGTAGCTGAGGTAGATGTCATCAAGGAAACCTTTCCGGATGAGAAATTGTTGGTCTTTACTGCTGGGGAGGTTCCATATCATGAATTCTGTAAACTATCTAGCAAGTGGAGAAATGAAGGCTGATATTGAACCTCATGCTAAAAAGAAGTTCTTGCGACATGTGAGATCATATGTGTGGGATGAGCCATTTCTGTTCAAATCTTGTACCGATCAGTTAATGAGAAGATGTGTGCCCGAATCTAAAATAAATGATATCTTACATGACTGTTATGCATCGCCTTATGGTGGTCATCATGCGGGTGACAAAACGGTAGCCAAGGTATTGCAATCGGGTTTCTATTGGCCTAGGTTGTTTAAAGATGCCCATGAGTTCGTGAGGAGGTGTGATGTGTGCTAGAGAACAGGAACAATTATGGAGGTTGAAATTTTTTATGTGTGGGGAATTGATTTTATGGGTTTGTTTCCCTCTTCAATGGGTGTAAGTATATTTTGGTGGCCGTTGACAATGTGTCGAAGTGGGGGGAGGCCATTTCTCTTCCTACCAATGATGCCAAGATTGTGGTCAACTTTGTGAAAAATCATATCTTTACAAGGTTCAGCACTCCGAGAGTGATGATAAGTGATGGGGCATCTATTTTTGTAACAAGCTATTGGATAATGTCTTAGAAAAATATGGGGTCAAATATAATATTGCGACCGCTTACCATCCTCAGACTAGTGGACAAGTTGAAGTGTCAAATAGAGAGATAAAGCAGATTATGGAGAAGACGTTTAGTGCAAGTAAGAAAGATTGGGTTGCAAAGCTTGATGATGCTCTATGGGCATACCAGACCGCCTACAAAACTCCAATCGAAACCTCCCCTTACAAGCTGGTTTATGGGAAGGCATGCCATTTATCGGTGGAACTTGAAAACAAAGCCTATTGGGCGATAAAGAAGCTGAACCTTGATGCAAAATTAGTGGTTGAAAACGGTTGATGCAATTGAATGATCTTGATGAGTTTCGCTTGCACGCGTATGAGAAAGACAAGCTATATAAAGAAAAAACGAAGCGCTGGCATGACAAACATATCCACTATCGCGAGTTTGAACCGGGCCAATTGGTTCTCTTGTTCAATTTGAGGTTGAGATTCTTTTCGGGGAAGCTCAAATCGAGATGGTCGGGTCCGTTTGAGGTAGTGAGAGTTACTCCACATGGTGCAATTGAGCTGCGCGTCATAGGTGGTGAGAGAACGTTCAGTAAAGCTCTATTATGGAGGTGACTTTGATCGTCAGAAGTCGAAAGTGTTACTTGCCAATGATTAGACGAGATTTTATGTCGTGCCACGACGTTAAATCAGGCGCTTGTTGGGAGGCAACCCAACTTTACTGCTTTCTTTTATTTTTATATTAATTATATTATTTTTGTAGTGTCTGTTTTTATTTTGTAGGATTATAAGCATAGGATGCAAAGCCATTGGAAAAGTGTAAAAGCGAGCTAGATAGTGAGAACTAAGTGTGGGGTTTCCACACAAAGGACCATACTTTAGGGAAGTCTGAGTACCTCGTGAGCTGTGATTGCTTTGGCATTTGTCCTTTCAGGGAGTTTATTGTCCACCCTCATAGTTAACAGTACCCGACGACATTCAGGGATGGATGTAGACCCATCGGGCAGGGATAATCATTCCGGTCCTGGGAGAAGTGGCGACCATCCTCAAGAACCAAAAAGACTGAGCTGAGGGAAGCCCTATGAGTCACTGAACTTAACCAACCTAGAGCACGGTGTGCTTGTATACCGTTCTGGAATCAAAACAAAAAATCTAACTAAATAGGCAGCGAGCCGTTCAGATGAGACCCGAAGACCAGGAAGAATAAATAAGCAAAGGGAGGGGCTTCTTCCTTCAACAGAGGTAATGCTTATTCTTCTCCTTCCTGGTACTCTTGAATAAGGGATTCCGGGGACCGGCTTCGCGAGACCCCTTTTTGATGTCTGCCTGAGGACCTATGTTAATGTTTTGGAAAGGGGATGTTCGCCTTTTGTAACAAATAGACCCACGATACGGACTAATATATGGTAATTATTGTTTTGCTTTATTTGTGCATTGGAGATACTGCACTCCTTTAAGAGTGGGGTGGGTGAATTTCTCTAGATAATTAGTAGTAGTATGTTAGAAAAATATTAACTTCTTATTTTGATTTTAGCTTCTTATTTTTGTTTTTGTAATTGTGTAGTATTTTAGTAGCTCCTAATTAGAAAAATCGGGGGAAAATGTAGAAAAATTGGACTCTTCCCGACGATGGATCTCCTAGACAGTTTTCTTGAGGAATTTAAGTTGAAAGAAAAAGGACAAAAAGATTTTCTTTTGTAAGTAGTGTAGTAATTACGCCCACCCCCCCTTTTTTCGTGCTGCGGTTCTTTTCCAAGGGTTTTGTTTGAACTAGGTAGTTAGTTTTATTTTTTAGGAGTGGGAACCCTTGTGCTGTGATTGGAATTGAAGCAATATCTCTTGACTTTGTTATGCCTTGAGAATAGTGAGTGCTTTAGTCGTGATGCTTAGGCTCAGGTTTTTGACTCTTGTATCAGTACCTTAAATTGTATGATCTTAATTGCTTTGACTAGAATGTCTAGATGAGTCCAATCTTGAGTGAGTTATGTGCCAGGTGTGTGTGAGAGGTTTTTGTGTATTATGTGCATTTCATTTGATGTCTAGAACTTTCCCCATGTGTTTGCAAAGAGAATTAGTAGTTTTGGTCAGTCTATAACCTAATATATGCATTTTTTTGTTGAGCCAGTTATATACTTTTATCCACCTATTTGTTTTGTATCGCAGTTAACCAATTTGATCCTGTAATCCCGTTTCTTTGTCAACCACATTACAAGTCTTACCCATTTGTTTGAACTGACCATCTATTTGAACCTTGTACCTCTCGTGAGCACTTGAACTTATTATGAACTTTGTAAAAGTTAAAGTGTGGGGTGTTGGTTTAGCTTTTGAGTGGAATTATTAAAATAAGGAGAAATGTACATTGTCTTGAAAAAGTAAGAGCCACTTGAATTGAAAAATAAAAGAAAAAAAATTAGTTGTATTGTTGTGCAAATATTCCTTGATAAGTGGTAATTCTTGATGTAATTGTACTTAAAAAAGTAGGGAGTTGATGTAAATTGATGTGAATGTGGAGTTTGTTTTGACATAATTGTGGGGTTTTTAATGGTAAATAGTATGTATTAATAGGGCTTAGGAAGGTGTAGTCACTCTTATATCTAAATGTGTCCTACCCGTCCTGCATCCTACATTAAAACCAAATAAAGTTCTACTTGGTCCTTGATTGAATGAATTCAGTTAGTAGAGTAGTACACTACGGGCAAGCCTATGGTGCATCTTTTGTGGCATATGAATATTTTTTCTGAGAGTGAGAGAATTCTTTCTATCTTGAGTTCATGATTGTTCTTAAACTTTATTGTGTATGGAACTACTCCCTATTGTTGTGTGAAGGCACTTGATTCATGAAGGAAAGGTAATGTCATTGACCTCTGTGTTAGAGTAAGTGAGCGGGTTGTAAAAAATACGTGGTGCTTGTGAGTCAAATCTTGAGGAGAAGATGTTACATTAAAGTGCTTAATCTATTTTAAATATTCTTGGTATGATGAGTTATGAGAGTTGTTTAAAAAGGTCGTGTTGTTGTAAAGTGTAGTTTGATTGCTCGAGGACGAGCAATCGTTTAAGTGTGGGGTGGTGATGGTAGGCTATGATCTCGTGTTTTAGTCGCTTATTGCACTCTAATTCACTATACTTTAATTGTGTTTGAGCTTTAATTGTTAGTGTTTTGCACTTATTGTGTATTTTATGCTTTGTAGGAGCGATTCCGAGTTATGTAGATGTTGTGGAACTAATTTGAGCTATTTGGAGCTTTGAAGTCTGAGTGAAAACCCAAGAAATTAAGCCGAGATCGTGTTCGGGATCGAATATCAATTTTAGACATCAAAATTCAAGGAAGAAGCAACTGCTGAAGATATGCAGTAGTGCGACGCATAAGTGTAATTTTATGTCAGAAATTTTCAAAGTGCAGAGACTGGGTTTTTTTGGGTCTGACAAGAAAAAGAAGTAGTGCGTCGCCTGAAAAGCAATAAATTTGCAAGTTTTTCTATTTCGGCTAGGAAAGAGAGATTTGTCTAGGCCCAACCCTATTTGGTATAAATACAAGGAAAAAGATGTTATTTTATGACTTTCGACATACTTTAGACCTAAGGATACTATTTTTGAAGGAGAGAAGACATTGTGAACATTCTTTGGAGGAGAAAATCATCGAGTTCATCATTCCTTCATCTTTTCTTTGTAATTTGTTTGTGCAAAATACTTAGAAAGTTGTTACTACGAACATGAGTGACTAAGCACTCTAGTTTCTAGGGTTGTGGTTGACATGATTATTAACGTTTATTAATTGTATCTTCGTTAATTTGGATTATCATCTTATGGTTGTTTCTTTAATTCTAGTTTTAACTTGTGAATTATTGTAGCTACCAATTCACCCTACTATATATGCTATGCTTGGGAAAACCGTGTTTAGATTAGAACAAAATTAAAGAGAGCTTGTTTCTGAACCCGTGGCTCGGGAAACGATTTCGCGGTTAGGATAGGAATATACTTAACAGTCTCGCATGTCAAAAATATTGTTATAATCGTTCGTGATAGACTCAATACCATAGGAATATAGGATTGATATACGAGTAGTATTGTGGGAACATGCTATTCATATAAACAATCCGGTCAATTAGCAACCTTTGATAATCTGAATTAACAAGTGTAGTTACTGAACTTAATAGGATTGATAAACCGACCACAAGCATGAAATCTTCATGTCCTCTGAGTAAAATGAAAAACACCCGTTTGCATCCCTGATAAATTAGCTAATTACTTGTTCAATATTTGCAAAAATGGTTAAGTAGAAAAACAACATTGTTGATTATCTTGGACAGTTAATTAATTTTAATTTGCTTAGTTAACGATTAATCTAAGTCTCTGTAGATTCGATATTTGATTTTCGAATCACTTTAGTACTTAACGGCTACGTATACTTGTGTGTACTTGGGGAAGTAACAGTTATTTTCATTTTATCTGTTTTACAAGAGTCAATACAAAGCAAGAGCATAACCGTTTCACACTTTCTTGGAAGAAAGGTAGCAAGTTTGACCACATATATACCATTCGCAATTAAGATGTGAAAAAATTACTCTGCTTGAATAGATTTTTGCATTTAGGTAGGTGGTGAATTATTCGAAATATTGAAGTAGTTAATGAAATGATTCTTACCTAAGGCTGAGCATATCCAAGAAAGACACAAATTATTGCCTTGAGGACAAGTTTGTTTACTCTTTCAGTGCGGGCAGCTGCAAGGCGGGGTGGGTTTGACCTTACACAGGTGCGGAGCAGGATGGGTTGAAACAATTTCTTTACAGAAACAAGAATTTGTCAACACAGAGTGTGAATCTAGCTAGTTCTGGACATATATTTTGCTTCACTGTAAGGTAAGTTTAGAATTAGGGGTGTGCATTCGATTTATCGATTCGATTTTGATCCTTATCGATAATTACTTATCGATTATCGATTTGTACATATGCTTATCGTTATCGTTTCAATAAGGTTTCGATTTTTTCGATTTCGGTTTATCGATTTTTGGGGCTTATCGATTCGGTTATCGATTACACCAATAAGAAAATTTGCGGGATTCCACCAATAAGAAAATTTGCTAGCTCTAAGCGATGTTGTCATGTTTAGTACCCTTACTTAATATATGTATACAATGTGTAAAACATGTATAAATAGTGGATAGCTAATAGAGATAGACGGCTAATCATTACTATATCATACCAAATGATACTACGATTAATTGATTTAATTCAGGCAGACTAATTATTCTTCAGCTCCTTACCTAACTGACCAAAAGAACTTCTACCAAATTACAATCAACTTACTGAGAGAACCCATTTGGAGATAGAGAATTATCAGATCTGTGGAAGAAACCGAGAAAGGAGAAATTTTGAGTGAAGAAAATTTAAGGTTTCAGCAGTTCAGCTCTAAAGGGGCAGGAGGGTAGGGCCGTAGGGGAAAATCTTGAGGCAGAAGCAGCGTGAAGTCGTGAAGAGGAAAGAAAATAATAGGGTAGGGAAAATTAAAAAATAATAAGGGTAGAGGAAAATGGAAATAATAAGTTAGGGTAAAGAAAATCACGGGTAAAAAGAAAAAAAAAATGGTTCTTATCGATTTATCGATAAATCGATATGCGAAGTGGACAAAATCGAAATCGAAATCGATAACTCGATAAGAAAATTTTCTGAATCGAAATCGAAATCGATAAATCAATAAATCGATAATAAATAATCGATTCGATTTATCGATAAACCGATTCGAATGCACACCCCTATTTAGAATCACTTAAGTTAGATTATTAAATGTTAATATTACATTTTGTATTTAGCATAAGATTTTGATTGTTGATAACAAAATGTCGAACATTAAACAACACATTAGAATTGAATTGCATTGGGTTGTGAAGTGATATATTTTAGCAAAATTATAACAGAATGAAGATGGTCTTTGCAGGTGGGGGTACGTGGCTGTTTGAAACAGAAAAATTACTCCGCGGGACAGGTTGAAACCCTCCCCACCCCGTGTCTCGGTTGCCATCCCTATTCTCTCTCTTTATACAGCATTTATTTAATGAAATTATGACTAAAATAAAAGAAGGTTTAATAAAAACTATTTAAATGAAATTCTTGGACAAACAGTACAAAAGAAAATAATCATTCTTGTATAACACTCAAATTAGTAAATATGCACGTGAAACCTAAAAAAAATAAAAATTGGAATCATAGTATTCAACTGACTTTTGAATCATCTCGCATATTCTTATTTAATTAAACTAAAAATTAATAGTCTTAAATGTATTTGAGCAAGAAAATAGAATGATATAAATATTTAAACATGGACAACACTTAAAATCAAGAAATATGACAAACAATCACAAAATAATCGAACAAGATCACGTATAAATGTGTATCATCATATATCCATTGGCATAGACCCACTAAATGATGAATTGGAATGATGTTTATGTTAAAAACAATTTACGTTGAAAACAATTTAAAAAAATCTAACTTTAAACTAACTTTATTCTTTTTACTTAATGGGATCCTAACCAAATCCATGCAATCTGCACTACACTAATATTATATGAAAATATTTTCATTTAAAAAAAATACGTAAAGTAAGTAAACCAACTTACATCAAATTTATCACTAAAATCATCTATACAGAATACTAGTTTAAAAATATTAGTTTGGGGAAAGAAAAAAAAAAAAATAAAAATAGAATAAGTTTTAATCCCAAATAAAATATAAGGATCTAACAGATTGGTGAGGATTTGCACTGTTTATAACCAAAGCTAAAAGCAATAAACTCACACATTAAATAGAATTTTACCA